>VXBJ01002924.1:0-175020 GCA_013400055.1 Nycticryphes semicollaris
CTCCAGACAGGTTGGATCCATAAGCTGAGCGCAATGGTATGAGGTTCAACAAGGCCAAGTGCCAGGTCCTGCACTTGGGTCACAACAACCCCATGTAACCCTACAGGCTTGGGAAGAATCACACAGAATCACAGAATATTAGGGATTGGAAGGGACCTTGAAAGCTCATCCAGTCCCATCCCCTGCCGGAGCAGGAACATCTAGATCAGGTCACACAGGAACGTGTCCAGGCGGGTTTGGAATGTCTCCAGAGAAGGAGACTCCACAACCTCTCTGGGCAGCCCCTTCCAGTGTTCCCTCACCCTCACCGTGAAACAGTTTTTCCTCATATTTAAGTGGAACCCCTTGTGTCCCAACTTGCACCCATTGCCCCATGTCCCTTGGGAAGAGTGGCTGCAAAGCTGCACCATGGAAAAAGATCTGGGTGTGCTGGTCAACAGCCAGCTGAATATGAGCCAGAAGCATGGCCAGGTAGCCGAAAAACCAACACCATCCTGGCCTGTATCAGAAATAATGTGGCCAGCAGTGAGGAGTCTGGAGAACAAGTCTTATGAGGAGCAGCCAAGGGAACTGGGGTTGTTGAGATTGATGATCAGGTGGCAGGCACCACCAGGTGTTTTATATAAGCACACAACATTTTCTGAAAAAAAATGGCAGCATGAAGCAGTAGTCAAAAGGTTCATCAACATGAATTAGAGAAGGCCACTTTACTCACAGAAAGTATGTAAATTACACCCATCGTCATAAGTGAATATCATGGTATGTTTTGTGCTACTCTATTATGTATGTGCTATTTATACTATATGAAGAAAATCCAGTCTCTATACATTTGTAAATGTCCTAGTTAAACAACTGAGAACTACTTATTTTAATCTGAAATATATTAAGTAGAGTGTCTGGTAGCTGGTACTATGCAAAAATTCCATTTGCATTCATCTATGATTTTCTTCAGTGATTTCTGCTTTTGGCTTCATCATGGCATTGGATACACCCATTTTAAACTATTGGTAATCAAGCATTTCCACTTTAAGCACAGTAGCATAAAGTCTCCAGAGATGTGTAAGATATATTGTTTGTATGTTCTTATAAAGCATGGTGGAGTAGATAATTCTGTTGTGCAGTATGCCATTTATTATATACATCTACATTTGCATTAGATAGCTACTAAATTAAATAATAGAAAGAACCTAAGTCAGAATAATTTGCATTATTTTGAGTGCTTTCTCTAATGAAAAATGTTAGAAATAACTACTGTAAAAAATAAGGACTATTCACACAGATTAAATTTAGCCAGGGAAATTAGCCTCCCTTTGCTTGTCCTATAGCCAATGAGGTAAGATAACTTTTTCTACAATCCAGCTGAAATACTGTGTAAAGGAACTGAATGTAAAAGGAGCTCTGGGAAATTAGTGCCCTAGGAAAGAGCTAAGTATATAACTGTCTAATATGACCAAACTTCATAACTTTAAAGAAAAATGTGTGCACACTGCTCTGACCCAGCGGAGTTCTGGCAAGAGATTTCATGCTCAGGAAGAACTTTGAGCAAAGTGTAAGCTGGTATGTAAATTTGTCTGCTTAAGGAAGTGCTGTGCTTCAAATATATGCTCACTTGCAAAGCATAGTTTTTTTCTCTTGACCAGGAAGATAATTCACAGCAATTCTTTGAGAAGAGCATGCACTTTTTTACGCTGCTCTGCCAACTGTAATGGCTGTCTGAGAATTTATGGTACGATTTGTCCAGTGCTGGGCTCCCTAGTACAAGTGAGACAGGGAACTACTGAAGAGAGTCCAGCGTAGGGCAACAGAGATGGTGGAGGGATTGGAGCATCTCCCTGACGAGGAAAGGCTGAGAGAGCTGGGACTCTTGAGCCTGGAGAAGAGAAGGCTGAGGGGAGACCTTATTAATGCTTATAAGTATNCTGTAGCTGGAAGGGCCCTGCAACAAATGCTGCCCAAAGCAATCCAACATGCCTTTGGTGATTCAGGGAGCACAATGACACTGCAACATTTTGGGCCAGCAGATGATGTTTGGGTGTCTTACGATCAAAATTATAAGCAGTTTCCCAAATATGGAGCCATTTTCTCCCACTTGAATTAGGCCAAAAGGAGGTAACATATCAGCAGATACATTATTCAAATTTACATTAATTCATATGCTCAAATCTTTCCAGGAAATGGAGGCCTATAATTTGGTACAAAACATACTTATGTTTTCACCCTTAGTGACAACATCTTTCATGCAAATCACAGGCATCGGAACATTCAGCTGCAGGCACAGCTTTGGGATTTGCACATGTAAGCACAGATGTATGCATATGGAGCTCCACTCAGTGAAAATGTGGCCCAGTTAATGCATTGGTTCATATGAGAGGAAGAATTAAGAGGCCCCAATTTGCATGTAAAATTTTAGGGATGTGCAGCTCCACAAAACAAAACTTTGAAACAAACTAAATAATAGGAACGTATCGCCATTGTTTTGAAGGCCTGTATCACCAGAACTCCCAGACGTTATCTTTATTATTGTAAAATGTTAATGATTCCCATAACATCCGAATGCATCCATAAGACTTCAGATAATTTATAAATGTTCTTTTCTATGTGGTTTTGTATGTTTTGAAACTGAGAGTGTTGTCAGAAAACTTTAAAACCTGGGCAAGTCAGGACCTCAACGTTGGATCTTCTCAGCTTGCTTTTCCTCCTCCTGTTCCGTAGGTAAGCAAATGGATGCATAATGTCAGAGGCTGAGTACTGAGCTCCAGCACTGCTTTTACTTGCCAGGCTCATGAAACCCTGCTTCCCTACTACTGCAATCCTTTGTTATGCTTACTCCAGGGAAGAACAATCACTGGCGGTCCAAGCTCTCTACATAGACGTTGGATACCTGACTTTTCCAAAGTACCATGAGTTTGTCAACTAAGAAGTGACACTCGACTCGTTTGTTCAGTTCTGTGTCTTGACTATCCTTGGAATATGTCTCTGATGAATTGCTGGCTGCATATCCCACTGCCCACTGAAAACTGTTTTTTCTGAAGACAAATGCAAGTGTTTTAATCTCCTTTTCCATCTCCACAGTCCTTAGAGTTTCCTAAAAATCTCCAAGCAAAGGTAAGTGATTTATTTTCAGAGCTTGGCAGTTTCTCTTATTCATATATGTGTGAGGACACTCCTAGTGTGTAAGAAATCTTAATATAACCAAATCTTCATCCCCCAAATGGCAATGAAGAATACCGCCTAAGTCAGCACTCATTTTTATAAGCTAACCTTTGGAAGACAGTAGCTGGTGAATAGCAATTTCTCATCTCCCTTGTGATGCTCCAATTCATTCTTCTGGAAAGACATTTTAGGTAAATTTACCAAAGGCAAATGTAATGATGATGATATATTAAAAGCTCCCAAGCCAGTTAATCTTTAGAAGCAATGGAAATTTATTGAGAGCAATAGAACAGCTTGTGCTAGCCTCTGGTCACAAGATATAAAGGTGTTGATTTTAAAAAACCCGAGTGAGGACTGAGCTTCACAATCTCTTTTCCACACTACTGCACTGAGGTCAGGAAACCTTTGATGCTAGACAGGGAAAATGCAGCATCCCAAACGCCCAGTGCTCTCTGAACACCAACAGGGTCTCAGAACTGAAATAAAAATGCCCAATATGGTGGGCTAGGGGATTACTGTTCCTCTGAGATGCCTGTATTCAGGATTGTTGTGATAACACACGTGGATGCCATACCCACAGTCTAACCATCTCATTCTATGGGGCACCACGGTATAAGAGCTTACATGACAGTTTGTGTTTTACACACTTTTTTATTAATGAGGGAGAAAAACCTCTAACACAGAACTGAAGAGCCTCTTTCAGGATGTTTTTCTCTGGAGAAGTTTAGCATCTTTAATGGTTTAATTCTATCACTGAGAGTGTGTTAATTTTGGTCCTCTTGTGAACCTAAGTGCTTTAGGAGACACATAGGTTAAACTAAGAGGCATTCAAAATACTGAGAGAAACTACCTACAGAAGATGTTGCACTGTCCCAGTACCAGCAATGCAACCATTTTCCTATAGCTCTATGGATAATTTCCCTTCACAGGCAAGTTTCTGCTTTGTAGCAGAGACTCTACATGCAAAAATACTCCCATTTTATTTCCTTGGGGCAGAAAATGCTCTAGGACACCTGATTCTCTTTCAACTTGAAGATACCCAACTTCAATCACTGTACCTAAAAAGACCTGAAAATAGATGAAAATATAATCTACCTTTAGATAGATAATCACCAGAGAGACAGAAATGGCCTGAGAGAAGGAAGAGCCAAGTTTAGACCAGTAAAGGATGTAGATAAATAGAGAAAATATGATATTACTTGGGAAGTACTACCAGTTGAAAAATTAAAAGATGCAAACCGGGAGCTCTACTCAATACATTTAAGGATTAAAAATTTATATCTCTTTTTTATATTGTTGTAGGAATATATGTTAATGAAAATGGCAACTGCAATTGCTGTAAAGATTGAGTGTATGAAGAAAAATCAGTATTTGAAAAAGATAATGAGTGCTTTAAGAAGCGTGAAAAAAAAAAGAGCGTCTGAAGTGTGAAACTAGTTTAATGCTGGAAAAGGCAGAAATTTAAAATATCTCATCCAAAAACCTGCAAACATTACAATTCCTAAGCAGAGAGGCAGCCTCCTCAACCAGATAGATCTCTGCTAAGCCCAGGAAGAAAAGAACAGAAGTAGCACAAGTACGTCTGGCAAAAAGCTTATTTTACTGCCCCTAGTTTGTGACTGAGGGTGCAATATATACATATAAATGTATAACAGAAGATGCAGGAATGTGAATGCTCTTATTCATAAGTCTGGTGATACTTTATAATCAAACAGTAGCAACATCAAGACAATATTGCTATTGAAGCATCCAACTTCACTCACAGCTTTGGTACTGATGGATGTGAATGCAAACACATACATGGAGCTGTGCTGCTGAAAATCTGGTGTTGACCAAATGGTTGGTCAGGTGGGAGGAAGGACTAGAGCAGCACCAGTCTGCATGTCAAACCCTGGGGAAATAATATAAACCTGGACCATACTGCAGACAATTGTACTTGCAAAAATTATGGTGACTGCAGCGATACAGCTGTTTGCTATCACAACAGGGAATTTAACTAGAGGGGCTTCAAATTCAAACAATCCAGAGACGTTGTTGCAATGGCAGCATCAATCCTCCACTGCAGAATCCTCCACCTGCATGTGATACCATTCAAGTCCTTTCACATGTGCCCATTTTATTTCATAATAAAACCTCAGAGAACTAGCATTTAGCCATGCTAACCACAGCCTTGAATAAAGTTAAGGGTACTGCTTTTCGGAAAGACATTTCACAGCATTTAGCTTGATGTCAAGAACCATGACTCATAACACTGAAGAATGTTTTCATGGCTAATAATAGGCTGCAATTAATATTTTTCCTGAAAAACAGTTTCTGCTGTTACATAAGTCTGCAGCTGGTGATCTCAGGGACTATATGATATTTTTATTTCAGTCAGTCAGATGGTAGAATATTCTGTAAAAATTGAGCTGGGTTTTATTTATACTTGTACTAGAAGAACACCTTGTATCTTCAGTCTTTTAAGCCTGTGGACCTGCTTGACAATGTTTGATGTACTTCTGTGAAGTGTGGCACTGGTGCTTGTGACAAACATGTATGTACGTTGGCTTAGCCAAGAAAAATAGCCCTTCTCTTTTTTTTCAGCTTCCCACACTGTTTCCTGCAACAAGGAATTCACAGATGGAGGTTGAAAGAGATTTTTGCATGGTCACGAATGCCTGTGAGCAGGAAAATTGCTCCCTGGTTTCTCAGTTTCCCATTTAGTGCCGTATCACAAGGCTGCTCTGTTCAAAGAGTGCAGGTGGGTGCTGCTTTGCAGTCCTTCCACTTTACAAGGAAACCAGCAGAGCTACATCACTTTCTTGTCATGCTGAATTCCCTGCAACTTCAGCAAGCTGTTTGCAGCCAGTTGATTTGTTTTGCTTGGTGGACTGAATGAGTTACCACTTGCGAGCTCTAGGCTTTCCTCTACTCACCCTGAGTACGAATTCAGAGGGCTCCTGTGTGAAAACAACTCACTTTTGACAGATTTCTCAAGATACTGTCTGAGACACAAGAGCTTTGGCTGAAAGCAAAACATTGCACAATGTGGGTGAAGAGACTTTCAAAACAAGGCATAGAAAATTCTGTGAGATCTCTTAAGCTGAGAGACTCCTGTGTATGTTTTTCTCTGACCAAAGACTATAGGGTAGCAATAAATAATTTGCACAACCTTATGAGTACCCTGGAAGCATCTCTTAATTCCTCTATCAATAAGTCACCAGATCCTTTACTCTTGCAACCCTCCCTCCAAAACCAGAGTTACTTAAGCTAAAGGGAAAGGAAATCTCCATATTCAGACTTTACTGAATTATTGTCCTGGAGATAGATAGTATTTGTCTATCAAGTGCAAGTTCTGAGATCTAGGAGGAGGGCGAGTAAGTGAAAGTGGAAGAACAACTGATAGATGACTGAAAATAATTGCTTAGAAAGTGTCTATTTGAAACTTTTTTCCCCAGAAATCAGGTATCTAATATCTTACTAGTTAATTCATTATTTATATCCTTAAATCTAGACATTTATTTAAATGGATACAAATATTGAGGCGGTTGCAATCAGACTATTGAAGGCCTTTTCCTATATTAAAAGTAAAATAGTAGTTACATCAGTAGTTACAAGAGCTTGTAGACTTTGTTCTAAGGATCTGACTTTTGTACCAAGAAAATCCATAAAAAGTACAAGACAGAATAAAAATGAGTCAGTGCCTGAAGTGTAATGATCAGATATAGGGGAAAGATCAGCACAAGTTTATTTTTATTTGCAATTTTATTACAGTCTTTTGAATATGTCTATGAGCAGTTAATTACAGTTCTCACATATGGATTTTCAAAAATCTTTAGAAAAAATTCCTTACCAAAGGCAAGTAAAACTGTCATGACCTAAGACAGAAGATCTCTCAGGGATTAATATTGTGTTGAAAAATGGGAAACAAACGCTAATTTATTAATTAGTGAATGTTCTGTTTTCACAAATATATTTCACATTGCATTAAATTCTTGCCATTCATTCTGACAGGGTTTTACTTGAGCTGGGAAGGATGCTGAGAAGAACAGCAACACTCATCTGCAAAATGGAACAACTTCCAGAGAAAAAAGGGTAAGTAAACTAGAGCCCTTCAACTTGGAAAACAAACTGTGGGAGGGAAGTGGGGGAAGTTATAAATTTTGTAATACTGTGAGTGGAACAGAGAAGATCATTAAGGAGTCGCTGTTCATTATTTCTCACAGTATGAAAGCTATAGAATACCCAGTGAAATTGTTTGGTATCAGGTTTAAGAGCATACAAAAGCAATTTTTTTCTTCCACAGGGTGCGTGATTAAATCATTAACCTCAATGCCATTGAATCCCAAGTATAAGGGTGTTCAAAAGGATTTCGAAACACTCATTGGAGACCTTCTAGCTCATGACATGATAAATCAGGTGAATGAAGCAGGTAATTGATGAGTTTGAAGACATTGTAAGTTGAGGATTTTACCTCTGACATTTATGTCCTGGTAGTCAGTCATTTTAATCTAAATGGAACATATTAATCCTATAATTATTTCCCAAGGAGATCTTTAAAATGTTGTAGGTGAAAAGCAACTGCAGTAAGATACTGTCACCTTACAGAACACCTACAAGTGAGCAGACTCCAGAGAACTGCATTGGCTGAGAAATGTGAATGCCATTATGGGCATTATGACTCATTATTTGTGTTTTATTGCTGTGAATACACAGGCAGATTGAACCTCTGCAAAGGCATCTTTCCACACAACTACAGATGAGAAGTGGGATGGGTTCCTGCTTTTGGTTGGTTGTGTGCATGAAGCAATACATGCCATCCTAATCTTCTTTGGGAGAGAAGACTGGCTCATTCCCTGCTCCTTTGGCTAACTATGAAATGATGCCAGGAAGTTTTAAAGTCAGTCTCCATGGTGTCTTTTTTAGGCAGCTTAGCAACATTCGCCTTTTAGAGACTCAGCAGATGTTTTTATATTGCTGGGGAGGAAAATGGAGTACAAAATATCACTCTGAAAGGCTGAAACTAGAAATGTGGTTGAAAAGAAATACAGGCTTCCTTCTTCCACTCTGGCTCTGTACTCTTTTCTTCCCTAATTCAGTCCAGAAAGATACTTTTGCAGGTTATCCATTTGCAAGAATTATTGGTTCCTAATGTGGAAAAAAGCTGCCTGTTTGAAGGCATTTAGATTCCTGCTGCATCCAGCTGAGCTGCTAACGCGATGCACCACCTGCAGTATACAGTGCTTTGTATGTTTCTCCAGCCCCTTCCCCATCTTCTTTCATCTCACTAAAAGTGTTTCCACATTCTAGACCTTATGCATTATTTTCAGTCTCATTTCCAGCTTCTGGCTGTTTTGTCCAGCCCACTGCCTGCCTTCTTCTAAGTCACGTCTCAGAACCAGTGATCCACTTTCCTCAGCCTGGTCTAGGGAGGTAAGACTGAGTTTCTTAAATGGTTTGGATGCACATGTGTGCAGGGGAGGGAGAAAGTGGGAAACATCCAAATTCAGCCTGTGGAGCCTGCTCCCAGAACAAGGCACCAAGCTCTGGGATGCAGCCACAACTTCCTGAAGTGCTAGCATCCTGAAGTGAGTCTGAACAAGAGTCCTGAATACCCCAAAGTCCTGGCCTGCTGTGATTTGTTGAAGGTCATAAAGGGAGTCTGTGGTAAGAAATTCAGGTATGAATTTTAACCACTGGGACAATTCTTATCTGACTGTCACACTCGACAATTGCTGAGCTTATAAGGTGTTGGAAATCCACAGTGAGAGGCTGATGATCTGGAGAGGAGGATCACTAGCCCTTAGCGATAAGAATGTTGTGGGGATCCATATCAAAGACTTTAAAGAAGTCCAGAAGTACATTAGGAGCAATTCCCTTGCTCATTGATGCAGTCAGTCCATCGTAGAAGGCCACTAGATCAGTCAGGCACAATTTGCCCTTGGTGAAACCATGTTGGCTCTCTCTATTTAGTTCCCTGTCTTCCATATATTTTGATATATATTCCAGGAGGATCTGGTCCATGATCTTACTGCACACAGAGATGAGGCTGAGTATTTCCCAGGGTCCTCCTTTTTTCCCCTTTAAAAAAATGAGTGTTATGTCAGTGGGGACTGCGATGACTTTTCAAATATGATGAGGAGTGGCTTGGTAACTACATCAGCTAATTCCCTCAGGACCCTGGAATGTATGTCATCAGGTCTCATGTACTTACACATGATCAGGTTCTTCAGGTGGTCTTGAACCTGATCTTCATATATCCATGAGTTTTGAATCAGCTTCTGAATAAATTAGCTACTTTTAAATTTGGTACTTAGTCCCAACTCAGATATGATTCTGAATGAATAATGTAAAGCCTTTACATTTTTCAGTTACCAGGAGCATAAAACCAAAACTATAATTTTTTCTTACTTGCAAAATAGTAATTTTCTGAGTTTGTTTTACTCTTTTCTGGTATGTTTAAATCAAATATTCTATCAAAATCTATGATCTGTTGGAAATTGTGAAGGTAGCTCCGTTTACTTTTCATATCTGGTAACTGCATTATACTGTCTCAAAAAGTGAAATGACAGAAAAGAATACAACAAAGTCCCAGGCAGTGATGGTATAAAATATTTTATTAAGGATTTTTTCACTGTCTCATTCCTGTAGTTTTTAAAAAACATCTCCAGCTGAAAGCTAGTCAAAATCAAGTGTGTCAAATGAAGGAATACTGCAGAAATTATAACATATGTTAGTTTGACCAATTGGGAATAAAGCCAGGTGCTTACTATAAAAATATGGACATTAAAATATATCATGCCTTTAGAAAACAATCAAGAGGCTTGTTAGTCTCATCGTTTAGCGGGAGGGAGAAATATAAAGAGAGAATTGAAAACAGATTAGGTCACCAATCTTGAGAAAATATGACCTGTTGTGTCTTTTTTTCTGCCCTTATTTCACTGAAACGTTATGGCTGTGATCTAAGCCAAGAAAAGCAAAAAAAAAAAATAATGTAACTACTGAGCACAATTTTTCCATGTTAAAACCCAGCTTCATTGGAGGGAACACCTAAAAATCGAAATATAGTTTTCAGAGTCTATGCCCAGTGATGAATAGGCTAGACAGTAAAGCTATGGTGACCTTTTGTCTGCTACCATGAGATGTTCCCTATGGTGTACCCCCAGGTGCACTAACTGCACCTTAAGCATCTCAGGCAACGGGTTTTCACCATACCCTGAACACTTTAGGAAAATGTATGTTTGGTTTATAATTCTTGTGTGATAAAAAATGACATTCTTTTTCTTCTATACCATTTAAAGCTTTCTTCTCCAGTGTGTTTTTAAGTACCTTCAAAACAGCTCTTCTTTCCTTGGTATTTTTATCATTTCTAGATGAGACTCAAAAACTCTCAAACTTGGCTTATTGCTGTTCTCACCAGAGTCAATGTCTAAAGCACCCAGTCTTACAGCTTTTCATCTGCTGAAGTCAGTGGATGTGACTACTTGCCTGACAGGTGCTATGGAAAATCTGCACTATCCTTTTTGGATTCAACTTCATCTGGAAATTTACAATCGCTCGCATTTCTGGCAACTGCAGCAGCAAAAAAGCAGCTCATACTTGGATGCAGAAAATTTGCTGTGACCTTACTTTGGAATTTAATGACACAAGCTTGGCCGAAAAAATATACAACACCCTGCATCTGCATTCCTTCCATACAGCTTCACAAGCAGCAACACAGTCTTTCCCACTGTGAGAGCAGGGCAAACATATAAGCTAAATAGAGTAATAATTATTTTCAACCAGGAATGACAATGTTGATTTGCAGTCAGTACAACCTATCCCAACATCATGCATAATTCAGCCATTTTAAAGTTATTGGACTGTAATAATTGGATATGCTTCCACATAAGTAGTTAGAATACCTCTATACATTCTGAACGCAGCCCTCTCTGAACTCTGCCTGAGAGTTAAGCTATTAAGAATTAAGCTATTGCCATAAAAATAATGATTTAGACTTCCAAGAACACCCCCCTCTGAGACAGGGACAGCTTACTTTCAAGTGCCTTTTCACACTGGCTTCAAAAGGCTTGTTTACCACTTTACAAAGGAATGGTGTCTAAAATGGGGATAATGTAGCAAATTAATATAAAATATGTATTCCAAGGGCCCATGCACATAAAATACAGATGTAACCATATTTCCAGTGAACTGCTTCGTTTAATCAATGGTTTGCTCATTAATACTCTACACCTTTTTCTGTGTGCAAACTCAGAGCCTTCTCTTTAGAAGATTGTACTAGTTGAGTTGATCCTTGATAACAAAGGATGAAAATTCTGTTTCTTGTAGTTTCTATATTATTTAAATTATTGCCAAATTAAAGAATACAGAATTTTATGGGTATGGCTGTTACAATTAATTTCTATCTTAGATTACCTCCTCAGACGACCAGTTCATGATCATTTACAGAGGAACACAGAGTTTTTCATTACTTCTGATAATGACTGAGATATTGGCAAGAGACCAGGAATCTCTTTTTATACTGAGTTTTCAGGAAAAAATGAGAAATCTGTTACAGCTGTCTGGACCAATAAACTAGGTAAAGCAGCTAGGAATCTGCGTTATGTCCTCAGAGGAGACCCAGAGGATTCAAGGAGAATGGTCTCCCAGGAACCTGGTGGTACTCTTTCCAATGCTAACCTGATGGCCTTCCTAAGCACTTCCACCTTTCATTAGCAATTTGATATTCAAGTACCATTTTTGGAGCACAGGTGATCTTAAGCCTCTTCTGGATGAAGGTATGAGTGTCAGGGTCCTGATTGCACAAAGAGGCTCTGCAGCTTCTTTCCCCTCACCCCAAGGGTTTAGTGGCCTGTGTAGGGAAGGCCAGCCCTGATATGGTGTAGCTGTGTATCCTGGGACAAGGCTGCTGTGCAAATTGCTGTGGGAAAACTGTGAGAAGCCCTGCCAAGGGCCTTCCCCTTCTTTCCTTGGGAGCTGCATCAAAGTTGAGGCACTTATCCTTGGTTGTTGCCTGAGATATGTGGTAGGTGCATCTGCTCCTGGTCTTGTACCTTGCTGATTCTGACCCTGCCTTGCTCACTTGGCTTCCCAGCTTGTCCTCAGACCTGCCTTGTCACTACAGACCTCTCTGCCAATCTTGGCTGACTTGGGTTAATGTCACAGAACTTGCTCTGCTCTGCATGTCTGAGTGCAGGATTGCATTCTTGTTGCTGAGGTCCCTGCTCCTGCCTGCCTTGCTGTCACTCTTGGCTCCCAGTTTCCCTCCCCAGGTGAAGCCAGCCACTGCTGCTCCCTGGCAGTGAGGGCTGTAATACAGAGGTTTTACCCTCACACCATCTTTCCCAGTGGCAATACTGCACTAAGGGACCCTTCAAGGAACGAAGATGACCATGGCAGCTGAACAGGATCACCTGGTGCAAGCAGGAACTGAAGAAGACCCTGTTTGTGATGACAGTCTTCCCAGGGACCCCACTCCACTCCCTAAAGACACTGTCAGTAGTGCAGGGCAGAAGATCAGCAATGCAATTTGTAGCAGCTGAAGCCTTGGCTTTGTTGAAAAGAAACCTATATCTTAAGCATCCGTGCTAGGAAGCTGTGTCAAAGCCAATGTCATTCAGTTGTGTCTGGAGAAGGAGAGGAAGACAGATGTGCACGTAAGAAGCAGGAGCTATGAGCTGAAACAGAAGCTCGGTAATGAGTTCAAATTAGATGGAATTAAGGAATGCCAACTAATGCTTTGGAGAAAAAGTATCGTGCCTATACTTGTGCAATGATGGGTTCCTAATTACTTATTACCAGTGGGGAAAGAGATCCTGCAGTCTCTGCATTTAGCTCTTTGAAAACATCAGTGGAAAGCAAAAGGCAAATCAAACGACAGGACTTATTAAGTAAGGAAGAACTAGCAAAACAGGAAGCAACACTATGTTCCAGCATAAATAGCGTCTGTGGTTTTAGTTCCCTCATCTCTAAGAAGACAGAGTATAACTAAAAAAAAAAAAGAAAAATGGAAAAATGATGATCTTTTTCTTGTATTAGCCTTGGTATGGTAGCAAACATCTCACATGTATTTTTTTTTAATGGCCCAGATCTGCTTTTTAGCAGTTTTAATCCCTTTGCAGATGGCTGTTATAGCTGTGAATGACACTTTGTGGTGAGTCTCCAGCACCTGGGTTATTTCTTTCCAGGCCATCAGATAGCAATTCTTACAGTACTCTTGAGGTGATTCTCACTAAACTGAGTTATGATTAGTGCTAATTTTGGAAAAAGTAACTCAGGCATATAGCTGGGAAGTGGTTGCAACCATCTGTGATGTGTCAGCCACATAAATAAACTTGCCATTTTTCTTTTCTTTTACTAGCAAAACACCATCAGGACACAAACTCATCCTATTTCATGGTACATGAAGCAAAATTTCTGATTCCTGTGAGACAGTTGAAACTTCTCAGAAGCTCTCCTGAACCCAGCAGGAAATCAGCCTGCAAACCCCACAAATATGGAGTTGCAGCACTTGTGAAGTTTCTGCATCAGCGCAGTCTCCTATTTGAAACACGAAACAGCAGTGCTAGGTGCATATCTGGCTGCAAGCTACTGGCTTGCTGGCTCCCATTTACTTGAAAACCCAGCAGAAGTCCAGTGCCTATCTTGCCACAGATGTATCTTACAAGAAACAGTATGGCACGTGGCTGGAAAGCAAGATTAGCTGGTAAAGCCAAAACTGGGATGGGGATTTCCTCCCCTGTTGCCTTTCAAATACTCCCGATTTGATAGCATCTGGGCTCTCCAAATGCTCAGTGTTGCCTATACGTGCTTTTATGACCTCTATGGGACACTCTGATGCAGAAGAGAAAAGGGGGGTGTGCTTGAGTTACCAGGGCTGTGGAACACAACTGAAAGGACAATCCTTTCTCTTGTATAGAATTTCTGATTTTATTGCAAGACAAATGTACTGAAGCTACCATATTAATGCACTTTACAAACGTTTTAAGTAAATAGACTGATAATAGTTGCTCCTTTTTTGACTAGATTTTTTACCCCCATCCAGATCAGGAGCCACGGCCTGATCTCACTAATTTATACCACGTAAGTTCTTTCTTTTAAAATTTAAGTTAATTCTGATTTATACAAGAATAAGAGAGATGAGAGTCACGTATCCAGGTGGAGGCTTTTTTATTAAAGTTGTTGTTCTAGCTTTATCATTCCTTGTAAATTTACCTGCAATATTAGTCATTATAATTTGCACAGCATTGAGGAACCTTCTATTAGCGAGCTGCCAAGACAAAAACCAGCTTGTTTCCTTTTCTGATGCGCAGCCCCTAACCCCTCCATTAAGCAGGTTTAGATTTTTCATCAGCTTCCGTGCTCCACTGCACAGGAACCCTCCAAAGAAATCTAGCAGCAAAACCCAGCTATTTCTGGCAGCCAAAACCCGAGGAGATTTAAAAATGTTCTAGGGAAAGTATTTTGTGAAGACACGACTCTGGTATTTATGATAGCACTGAAGGTCACAGATGGCTCCTTTGTTATGCATCACCCCGTGAAGCATCTGCCTACATGGCCCTACAAGAAGCTTGTAGCAGTAACCAAAACCAGAATAATAACAGTGATAAATACCAGAGATACCTGTGACATGGGAAGTAAACGAGAATTTTGTTTTTGGCTTTTCCAAGTGAATTTTGCGTGGCACAATTATATATTTCATACTTTGCTGGCACACATAATGTATACTACAGAGTACTCCCCCTTCCTTTGGGAATGTCATCACTTAGCAAGATGCTAAAAATGGCTTGAGAAAGGATCTAGCATCACTACCGCACTATTTTTTCCTCTCTGTGTATGCAAGTGTGACAATTTTGGCAGCTATCTTGGAAAATTTACTGTACATTTTTTCCCCTGGTTATCTAACAGCTCCCCCTCACCTCCACCCCCCGCCCCCCCCCCCCCTTTTTTAAAAACCTGCGCTTCAGACAGAATTAACTCCATGGATAGCAGTAGCCTGTGTGGGTTCAGGTGAGATAGTACCAAGAAAGCAGGTTTTTTTTTCTGCTTACTGGTACTGAAGGTGCCAAATTCTACTCTGCTACTCTTAGCTCAGCAAGCGGCCCCAGACATTTTCAGGCATCAAGGGTCACTGAATTTGCCCTTGTGAACTAGAGCAGTGCAAATCTGGAAGCACACAAATAAAAAGCAAAGATTGAGGGGCAGAGCCCTCAAAAAGACTGATATCTGCTGAACCGCTCATGTTCAGGTGTCAAAAATTGGTATTACAGGATATGTGAAAAAAAATCCCCTCATGAACAAAGGGTTTAGATGGGGATTCAGTCCTCATTCTGAGAGACACTGTCATACCATGAAAAGGAGATACAGTTTTAGGTCCAAAATAATTATACAACAGCGTTAGAAAAAAACAAAGTGGAAGCAATCTGAAAACTCTTTTTATAACCACTAGAAATA
Source organism: Nycticryphes semicollaris (assembly GCA_013400055.1). Classification (NCBI taxonomy): domain Eukaryota; kingdom Metazoa; phylum Chordata; class Aves; order Charadriiformes; family Rostratulidae; genus Nycticryphes; species Nycticryphes semicollaris. The sequence continues at coordinate 15,586 of VXBJ01002924.1, forward strand.
TACCCCCCAAAATTCAGTGAAAACTATTAACAGTCTACAATCCCTATTTTTTGAAAGCAGAGTTTAAATAGGACAGATCTGAGCTGAGAGAAGAACAGAAAAAAATATCTAAAAATAACCAGCCACTATTAACTGTTGCCAAACATGCCTTGGAACTGTAATATAATTCAGCCTGGCCTGGAAAAGGACCCTTCCTGCAAATCACAGTCCCCAGGTGCCAAGGTAATAATGAGATATGTTAGAAATTGTACAAAAATAAAAAAATCAGATGATACCATGGGCACACTGAGCAGATGCAGAATTAATAACACTTGGAGGACTCCATCTGAGGATACTCTCTCTACACAGCAGAGAACAACACTCTGAAACCTGTACCTGATGAACCAGGTATTCACCCCCTTTTGTACATTTTCAGGCAGATTTGGTTGAATCAGTAGGGCAGGAAAAAATTGGGAGATCAGAAGCTGAAGAGACTTAGATGGGTTCTTGGAGAGATTTGGAAGTCATTAAAGAGGTGGGAGTGGGAGAAAAAGTGAAGGGCTCCTTTCCTTATAGGTCTGTGGTCCTGGGTGTTGCAGGGGAACTTGAAATAGCAAATGGAAATTCACTCATAGGCATTTTCTCTGAGGGCAGATTTGAGGAAATATGTTAACCATTCTCTCAATTGTGACATGTGTTTTAGTTGCTCCTTGGAACTGCAGTAATTGTAACACGTAATTCTGCACCAAGGAGGGTATTCTGCACCTGGGATGGTGTAATCCTGGATGTATACGTAGGCTCTGGGGCAAGAGTCCGGAGTGCAGAGAGGGATCTGGGGGTTTTGGTTGATGGTAGACTCAATAGGATCCAACACTGCACCCCGGCAGCCAAAAGGGCCAACCTTATCTTGGGGTGTATTAGGGATGGTAGAGCTAACTGGTAAAAATAAGCAATTGCCGCTCTATACTCAGCATCGGTGAGGCCTCACCTGGAGCACTCTGTGCAATTTTGGGCTCTGCAATAGAAGAAGAGTCCCTCAGGGGGACAGGCCTTTATGAGGAGTGGCTGAGGGTACAGGCCTTGTTCATCTTAGAGGAGACCGAGGGGTGGCCTCATTGCTGTTTACAGCTCCCTCATCAGGGAGAGTGGAGAGGGAGGTGATGATCCCTTCTCTCTGCTATCTGGTGATAGGATGCATGGGAAGAGCTTAAAGCTGCATCAGGGGAAGTTCAGATTGGATGTATTGGATGTTAGGGAAGAGTTCTTCACTGAGAGGGTGGTCAAGCACTAGAACAAGCACCCCAGAGAAGTGGTCACAGCTTCAAGCTTGTTGGTATCTGAGAAGCATTTGGACAATGCTCCTTACATATATGGTTTAACTTCTAGGTTTCCCTACGTGGAGTCAGGAGTTGGACTTGATGATCTCTGTGGATCTCTTCTCAGTATGTTCTGTGATTCAGTTCTGTGATTCAGGGATTGTATTTCAGCACAGCTGTGGGAAGGAGGTGAAATCAGGGGCCCACGGTGGTAGACACAAAGTGAGGGAACAGCCTGTAGTTACAGCGTGACAGTATCCAGGCAGAGCTAGAGGTGAATATCTCAGTTCAGGCTTGTACAGTGAGGTGTCTAAGGTGTGAGTGTCTGTGTGTGAGTAAGGGTGCCATTATAATCTATGGTGAGCTACTGCAGGATTCAATTCCCTAAAAACCGGACTCCTGGCACAGTCTGAGATACCTCCTCACCCCTGGGACATCCTTGCAAGACTCTGTACATGACACAGGACCCCCAGCGGAAATTGACTCTTTTGGAACAGCAACTAGATGCTAAGCAAGGTAAGATATTTCTTGTGGAGGCATTAGACTCAGTGTCTATGAATTTCCCCCATGTCTTCTGGAGAACCTGCCCTTGAAGTGAATGAGTCTAGAGAACTGATGTCAGAGTCTGCATTCCCAACTGCACTGACTGGGGTTCAGTTGCCCAGACAAGGACTATCTGCATGAACATTTGGTCACCTTCATGTACTTATCTAGTGCCAGTTGAGGTGTCCAGGGTGCCTTGCCCTAGCAGGCATATTGATCTGCCATTTCAGAAGGGCACAAGTCTCACTGAGGTCCCATTCCATGTCTTCCAGCCTCACATACATCTTGGATTTCCTAGGGCATCTGAAATGGCAACAGAATCGTAGAATAGTTTGGGTTGAAAGGACCTTACATACCATTCAGTTCCAACCTGTCCTGACATGGACAGGAACACCTTCCACTAGACCAAGTTGCTCAAAGCCCCATCCAGCCTGATCCTGAACATTCCCAGGGAAGGGAAATGTGTATAAATGGAGTCCCTAGCCCAGGAACATCCCACGTGGCCTCTAGCAGGATTTTTGCCCTGAAGCAAGACACAAATTGCCTGTGAGCTCTGTGTAATGGCTGCCCTTGAGACTCTCAAATATCACAGGACACCTATGATTTAGGAAGCTGAGCTGACCCTTCAAGCTCCGTTATGATAATGGTGCCATAGACAACTGCCTCATTGTAGGCACCTATGCTGTATACACCTAAATTTAGGTGTCTGAATCACATCTTGTAAATGCATGGTAATCCCACCACTAATGCTGCCTTCTTTAGTTGGAGCACTTCACTGATCCACCTCAGTTTTAGTATCTCTACAGCACCAACATTACATAAACCATGTGGAGCTCCAGTTTACCTCACGAGTCCAGCAGTCTACATGGGTTCCATACACAGGCACACAGGGTAAAAGAGAGAGCTTGGAAGAGAATCCGAGGGCCAGTCTGTGAGTGCATGACTGGAAACTAGCTGCAATCAAATAAATTCAGGAAATATTTCTATTAGTTAAAAAACCCTGCCTTTTCCTGGTATTGTCCCCCATGGTTCATGAAACAAATGAATAGGAAGAGCTGTGCAGTGCACATGCAGTGCAATAATATGTTGAGATATGAGCTGTTGCACATGTTTCTGCTAGCTTTCAGAAAGTATTTTGAAGGTACTTGATATTATTCAGGTGTGACAGAAGGACGTACCCAGCCTGGCATGCTGTGCTTCCTTCCCTAGAGATCTGTTGGACAGTCACACGTTGAATCCTCCAGCTGCTCTCATTACTGTGATTGTGGTGCCATATTTCAGTTGAAAGCTGCAGGTAGTGCTTCCCAGAACTTTTATTTCTGCTTTTAGAGGGGCTCGTCTCTCCCACAGATGGGAAGGGCACTAGTTGAGGCACCAAGAATTCACCTGCCACAACTTTGAGGGGAAAGAGCCATAAACATTCTCTGGACTACAGGGAGTTTTAGCTTTTACAGCAGACTCCAACTAACTGAAACACAACCTGGTGGAGAAAGGAATGATTAAACACTGCCGTTGCCTCAATGCCACATGATCAGGTGTAGCTGCACATGGGACTGCCCAAGTACACAGGAGCCACTCAGACCTGGGCCCTGTATTACCTAAGTATCTAGGCCCTCCTAAGATGGGTTACTAGCCCAAATCCTTCTCCGAGCAGAAGAAACAAGTTAGTCAGTCGAATTACCTTTCCGTTCACTTGTCCAGATGTACTATATAATGTGAGTGGATAGCAAATTTATTCTGTGCCTAACCTGTCACCTCTATCTCCACCCCCTTTCAGTGTTCTAAACTCCTCCTCAAAGATAAGAGATCATAAATATACAATGACAAGATGTGTGAATGTCATATAAACTCAGAATTTGTCCCAACTGAAATTTCTGGAGTGAGTTCTGGAAAAGACAGGTTGATTTTGTCCCTGTAGCTGTTCAGTGGTGAACACCGGCGGCAAATTTAAAGTAATGTAAATCTATTGTAATTATTTTCTTAAATTGATTAGGAAATGACAGGGGGAAGAAAGTAAAAGAACATACCCTATAAAATTTCTGTCACCCTGCTATGGACATCCCAGTAGATTTGGAGAAACATGAAAGACTTCTGGCTCAGTGAGCCTCAGAACTTTTGCACATTTGTTCATTAGTTATTTCTACTTATTAAGACCCTTATATTGCTTTAAGACTTTAACTGCTAGGGAGCTCTTTTTTATTATAAAAGCATATAGAAAGAAAAACACCTCTTCTCTGAACAACTCACAGTTTACATAGGTGAAAAAGCCACATGTTGTATATTTTCTGTGTATTTTCTCTAAATAGACGATCTGTTGCAAATTTGGAATGACTCAGTAGATGGGGCTGGAATTATTTCCAGTTAAACAAAAAGCCCAGTCAGATTCCATATACTCAGACAGCAATATGTTTGTGGGAAACTCTATTTTTAACAGTATTTCACAAGAGATATTTGGAATTACTTGTGTTGTGCAGATGACTGTGTTACAGAATACTGCTGGGCTTGGTTTGAACACAGATTTTTGAGGATTTTTACCAGCCCTTGGGCTCTGAGTGATTTCTGAACAACAAATGAGCTTATCTGGCTTGTTAATACTTACATCACAGCTCCTTCAGCTGCTGTGCTGACTTAGCATATAGAGTCAAATCATTTATGTGAAAGGGCAATCCTGAAACGTTCATGTTCAATTTTTTTTTCAAAACTTAAAAAAAAAAAACCCTTATGAAATAATTAACATTGCAAAATACATTTTCTAAGCAAACAGAGCTCTCCGGGAGCTGATTTATTTAGAGCATAAAACTTGCAAGGGTTTGGAATTGCAGTTTAGTGTCAAAAGTAGTGAATGTGCTGAAAAATATCAGCAGTTTCCTCCTTTTGAATAAAAAAAAGAAAGAAAACCCCAAACCACACCACAAAACCTTGTAAATTACATGGTATGTTCAACCTGCTGTACTTGTGCTGCGGACTTTTAACTATTTCTCAAAACTTTCAAAATCACCTCCAACAAATTACTTGAGTCAATAATTCAAACTTTTCCCTCTCAAATGCACTCCTGATTTGTGAAACAGACCGAAATTTGAATTCTTTATAAGAGGATTGTCAATAGAACTTGCTTGCCCACCTGTTACAATGAAGCTCGTTTGCTGCTTCACGAAACTTTGCAAAATATTGCAATTTTCTATACACACCCATGCTCTTAACTTTATGGTATGTATATTAGCTTCCATCTTTTTCTTCCAAGTTCCATGAAGGCTTAACCATGTTAACATTATGAGAGCTGACTGATGGTGGTTTTGCAAGTACTATTTACAAGTTCCATTTAAGTGACACTGTACTCAATTAGACCTCAAAGACACCACAGAATCACAGAATAGTAGGTGTTGGAAAGGACCTTCAGAGATCTAGTCCAACCCCCCTTGCCAAAGCAGGTTCACCTAGAGCAGGCTGGACAGGAACACATCCAGGCAGGTTTTGAATATCTGCAGAAAAGGAGACTCCACAACCTCTCTGGGAATCCTGTTCCATTTCTCTGTCACCTTCAAAGGAAAGAAGTTTTTCCTCATGTTGAGATCCTGTGTTCCAGTTTGTGCCTATTGCCCTTATTCTGTCACCAGACACCACTGAGAAGAGTCTGGCTTCAATCCTCTTGACACCCACCCTTTAGATACATACAAGCATTGATCAGATCTCCTCTCAGTCTTCTCTTCTCCAGACTAAGCAGGCCCAAGTCTCTTTGCCTTTCCTCCTAAGAGTTTCTCCATTCCCTTGATCATCTTTACAGCCTTTTGCTGTGCCCTCTCCAGTAGTTCCCTGTCCCTCTTGAACAGGGGAGCCCATGACTGCACACAGTACTCCAGAGGTGGGCTCACCAGGGCAGAATAGAGGTGGAGGATTACCTCACTTGCCCTGCTGGCCACGCTCTTTTGAATGCATCCCAGGAAAGCACTGGCCTTCTTGGCCACAAGGGCACTTTGCTGCCTCATGGTCATCCTGTTGGCCACCAGGCCTCCCAGATGTCTCTCTGAATAGCTGCTTTCCAGTAGGTCAACCCCTAACCTGTACTGGTGTATGGGGTTATTCCTCCCCAGATACTGTACCCTACACTTGTCTTTGTTGAATTTAAACAGGTTCCTCTCCACCCAAGTCTCCAGCCTATCCAGGTCTCGCTGTAAGGCAGCACAGCCTTCTGGTGTGTCAGCCACTCTTCCCAGTTTTGTGCCATCAACAAACTTGCTAAGGGTACACTCTGTCCCCATATCTAGGTTGCTGGTGAATATGTTGAATAGGACTGGATGCCTGGGGACTGATCCCTGGGGAACACCCCTTGTTACAGGCATCCAACTGGACTCTGTGTGGCTGGTCACAACCCTCTGAACTCGTTCAGCCAGTTCTGAATCCACCTTGCTGTCCAGTCATCTAACTTCCTAAACTTACCTATGAGGATGTTAGAGGAGACAGTGTCAAAAGGCTTGCTGAAGCTGAGGTAGACAACATCCACTGCTCTTCCCTCCTCTTCCCAGCCAGTCAGGCTGTGGTGATATCTGACAGCCATCACAGAAGGCTATCAGACTGGTCAAGCATGATTTCCCCTTAGTGAGTCCATGTTAACCACTCCTGATAACCTTCTCTTCCTCTACATCTGCATCATCTTAGGTCTGCAAAGATGGTTAGGGGCCTAGAACATCCCTCTGATGAGGAAAGGCTGAGGGACTTGGGTCTTTTTAGTCTGGAGAAGAGAGACTGAGGGGGATCTGATCAATGCCTATAAATACTTTAAGGGTGAATGTCAAGAGGATGGGGCCAGTCTTTTTTCTGTGGTGCCCAGTGACAGGACAAGAGGTAACAGGCACAAAATTGAACATAGGAAGTTCCACCTAAACATGAGGAGGAACTTTGAGTGTGGCAGAGCACTGAAACAAGCTGCCCAGGGAGGTGGTGGAGTCTCAATCTCTGGAGATGTTGAAAACCCACCTGGCCATGTTTCTGTGCAGCCTGCTCTAGGTAGATCTGCTCTGGCAGGGGGGTTGGACTAGATTATTTCCAGAGGTCCCCCATGGTGACTAGAGACACACTGAAGCAAATGAACAAACGTTTTCCCAGAGCAGGGCCTGTTCTCCCTTAATCAAATCCCTGTTTAGGGCTCATTCTGTGACTACATCCCACAACCTGCCAAACAAAAACGCTCCCAGAGCATGTTACAATGTAAGTTATCAAGTGACTAATTATGAGATGCTTGCAATTAAATTTTATATTTGCCTTTAAGTGGCTGTTTGCCAAAGCCAGCAAGTTATAAAACTTGTATGTAGGAGCCAGAAATCCTCCAAATAGGCATGCTCATATGTACATTGAGATAAAGCCAGTGCAGTTATTAAAATGTGTTTTTGTCAGTTATGGTTCTAAACCACATCTTTCAATTATTACTAAAGTAAGAAACAGAACAAAACAATGGTGTGCCATAAATAGGACTTTCGGATAAACTTTTGGCATCCAGGATTGCATGATTTAGCCTCTAATTTCCAACATCTGCTTCAGATTGATTAGCAGAGATAGTCAATACTAATTATTTTGAGGTTTAGCAGCTATGTAGAACATAACTGGGAATCTTAATAATTTCAAGGCTCTTAGCCTTCATTTTCCAAGCTGTTAGTAACCACGAGGAATTTAGCTGATGCTTGGTGTTTTTATTGAGTTTAAAGCATATGCAGACTTGAGACAATTGTCTGATTTTCCTCCTGATTTCCTTCAATTGGGTTATTGAACCACCTGTGTTACTTTGCCCACCGGTGGGTGAAATGTTTTGTGTTAGTGAACCGAATGAAAACCAGCCTCAGAGAACTCTGTATGGAGTTGACATTGGGAAAAATAGTGTCACGCAAGAAAAAGAGCAGGAGCTTTAAAGCACCTTACTAATAGTTTTTACAGCTTTTTCAAAGCTCAACGCCTTTTACTTGTAGTGAGCAGAACTCGGCACCGCTGTCTGCCTGCTGCTTCTCTCCACTTCAAAATTCCCAGTCAAGATCCACCACATCCCTTTGCCACAGGCACCCCGCAGCTCACAGCCCTCTTGGCAAAAATGGCAATGGTAGGTACAAGGGCACAGTGACCTTGTTGTCAACGATAGTGTTCACCACAGGCTGGAGGCAAGGTAAAACAATACGTTTTAAGGCTTTCTGCCAGCTGATAAATGTAAGTTTTTGTAGGATTTAATCCATATGGATGAATGTGGAACTAAACAAAGCAAAATGATATCCTTCATGTGTCTTAGCTAGAGGAGGGCCAATCTGCTATCAGCCTAATCGGTGCAAACAGTTGCAGTAGCAGGTAAAAGTAATAAGGTTCATGGGGATGTCCTTTAGCAGGCACTCATCAAACTAGAGAGAAGTGTTGCTCTTGCGTGGGTCACTTCCTGGTGAAGTATGAGCCTGTGAGAAGCAGATCCATCTCTTTCACACTCAAGTTCGGAAACATGTCTTGTTTCTACTGGTTATTTTCATATAGAAACTGTAGATCCAAGCCTGTCAGTTCTGTTTCTCAGAGGTAGCCCTTGAATATGTAAGGGTTCTCACCACAGAACCATACTCGTGAACAAGGAGTCATACCCCTATCCCCAGTATGGCTGGTGATGAAAGAAGCTATTTAGGATTTTCCCTCCTGTTGGAAGTGTTATTGAATACAGATTCAAATTCTGCTTTCCATCTGTCCTCAGGAACTGTGCTTAGGAAACTCTCTTTAGCATCACTACCTTTAAAATCATCAGAGATGGGTATGACACGGGTTGACTCCAGGTCAACAGTCCCAAGAGTGCATTACAGCATTGGTGGATAAGGGAAGAGCAACTAACATAATCTACCTGGATTTGTGCAAGGCATTTGACACTGTCCTGTACAACATCCTTGTCTCTAAATTGGAGAGACATGGATTTGATGGATGGACCACTTGGTGGATAAGGAATTGGCTGGATGGCCGCAATCAAAGGGTTGAGGTCAACAGCTTGATGTCCAAGTAGTAAGCAGTGACGAGTCGTATGCCTCAGGGGTTGGTAGTGAGACTGGTACCTTTTAACATTTTTGGGATGTTTGGACGTTGGGATTGAGTGCACCCTCAGCAAGTTTGCCGATGACACCAGGCTGTGTGGCACAATCAACATGCTGGAGGAGAAGGATGACATCAAGACGGACTTTGACAGGCTTGAGAAGTGGGCCTGTGTGAATCTCATGAAATTCAACAAAGCTGAATGCAAGGTTCTGCACATGGGTTGGGACAATCCCAAGCACAAACACAGGCTGGGTGGAGAATGGATTGAGAGCAACCCTAAGGAGAAGGACTTGAGGGTGTTGGTTGATGAGAAGCTCAACGTGAGCCGGCAATGTGCACTCACAGCTCAGAAAGCCAACTGCATCCTGGGCTGCATTAACAGGAGGGTGGCCAGCAGATGGAGGGAGGTGATTCTGCACCTCTACTCTGGTGAGATCCCACCTGGTGTACTGCATCCATCTCTGCAGCCCCCAACGTAAGAAGAATATGGACCTGCTCCAGTGGGTCCAGAGCAGGGGTGTGAAGATGATCAGAGGGCTGGAGCACATCTCCATCAGCATAACACAAGCTGAGAGATTGTTCAGCCTGGAGAAGGCTCCAGGGAGACCTTATAGCAGTCCTTCTGTACTTAAGGGGGTGTACAGGAGAGATGGGTAGGGACTCCTTATGGGGGAGTGTAGTGATAGGACAAGGGGTACCAGTTTTAAACTGAAAGAGAGGAGATTTGGATTGGATATTAGGAAGAAATTCTTTACTGTGAGGGCGGTGAGGCACTGGAACAGGTTGCCTGGAGAAACTGTGGAAGCATCATCCCTGGAAGTGTTCAAGGCCAGGCTGGATGGGACTTAGAACAGCCTTGTCTAGTGGGAGATGTCCCTGCCCATGGCATAGGGGCGGTTGGAACTCGATGATCTTCAAGATCCCTTCCAACTCTAACCATTCTATAATTCTATGATAAGAGCTGAGGGGGCTCAAAGCTCCTGAGAGGAGAAAACCACACTCTGTGAAGGAGAAAGCGGGTGTATGGAGTGAATCCTTATCTCCTTATTGTTGATTCTCAAATACAAGCTTTATTACATACAGAAAACTGCAACTAGAGACAGAAATAACCAGAAATTAAAAAATCTAATATTTACACTGTGTCCTAACTCTGATGTTTAACAGAACATTACAACTCTGCAGAAAACCATGTGTCCAGCACAGTTAGAAAATGAAAAGAAAAAGCATTTCAACTCAAATGAAAGCCCTCAAATATATTTGAAACATTTTTTATATGTATCATTGCTGATTAAGACCTTGTTTTCCTCTAGAACATAGAAAAAAGAGAAGGAAAGTGTAACTAGATGCCATGGAGCTGTGATTGTTTCTAAACCATTGGACAGACTAGATGTCAAGAAGATAAATTAATCACCCATAGATAACTCATATTCCCATATTTATGTGAGTGGGACTGAAAAAAAGAAAAGTACTCAATAAAAATTAAATTGAAAATGAAAATAAGGTTGTCGCAGAGTTTCCCAGATGCATGACAAGTGAATATAAGATGTGACAAAAAGTGAAATGTGAAGTCTTTCAGTTCTTTCTAGTATTTTTTATATGTTTTATTGCTTTACTGTTGTTGCAGCAAGCATCACTGCGGCATGTTGGCACACTATTTTATTCTGTTTCTTATTTAGACATGAGTGGCATGGGTACAAAATGGGCAGATACTCCAAAGAACTTTTACTACTACTAGTAGCAATGGAGAAACAAGAGTAACCTGAAGCAAGACACACAGTCTGGAATAGAGATGAGCACTTACAGCAGACATTTTTCAAGAAAAAAAGATAAAAATCCCATCTCCTCAACGGAGGGTACATTATGCTTAGCAAGTGGGAAGGTAATAAGAGATGATCAAAATATCTAACATGAGTAACTGAGCGATGTTGGGGGGAGAAGTGGTGAGCCAACTGCATCAGAAGGGAATACAGTTCCTGTGCTTGAGCAATAGAAAATATCCCAACTTCCTTTTTCCTCCAGTGATGTGAAGGAAGCATAGCCAAGCCTTGTGCAGCACCGCACCAAAGGTACTGTGCCAAGTCTCCTTATCTCTCTATTCTTAGCAATTTTGTTTTCTAACACCAAATTTGAATGCTAGTCTGAGTGGCTTGAGATGTTGCACCCATAGAATAAGCATTAATCAGAAATCAGAAGGGAAGGACATCTCCTGTACTGTACACTGCTGAATAGGTATTTGTGTTAAAGACTCAGGAACTAAGAAGTCTTAAATGTGGGAAGGGTGTGGTGCTCCACAGACACGGAAAATGTTTCCAAATGCCCATCCCTTCATGTAAGTACCTCTGTAGCCCAGTAGCCACCTAATCATGGCGCTGGGTCCATAGGAAGCAGCACATGGGGTGTTACATTGCATTACAGACCATCGCACACGAGCCTGGAAGAGAGGGTGCAGGAAGTCTGAACACAGAATCCACCAGTCGATGAAAAAGAACTATAAAAACATGCTGAGACCAATGTTCCTCTGTGTGGATGAATCAGACAGTAACAGAATTTCTAGGGGGTATTTCTAGTGGGTAGTCTTACAAATCATCAACATAATGCTGAATTAACTTGCTTCAAAACCATATATTTTTTATATAAAGAGTGCTGCTTGATCTAAACATCAGAGGCCCAAGTCTGATCCCGTTCACTGAGCAATGCATCAACCTCCCAGCAAGAACTGCAGAGTCTCTTTAATGAGGAATGAGTGAGTGACAGGCTGCACCCCGGGCTCATCCTGGGAATGGAGCACGTGACCCAGGGTTGAGTTTTATTCGTTAGTGGTAAAAGGCTTTTTGAAATCCATTTAAGTCTATTAGCGCTCCCAGAAAATTGTGCACTCACTCATTTTCTCAAAATAAATATCCTGGACTTAATGGAGCGTAGTGTCCTTTCACTACCAGTACCCAAGAACTCCAGTTATGCATTATTGAGCTATTAAACCGAACTGAACGGAAAGAACTGGCACTTACTGGCAAGATCACTGCTCTAAAATGCTCGGTAATAAGCTATGGAAAAATTAGCAAATGGTTATAAAACTGCCATCTCCTACCAGCTGCTAGCATTTTGTTCTCTCCAACAGTTAGAAGGTATTTATGAGCACATCTTATGCATGTACACATATACACAGAGGTCTACCTGAGCTGTCACAAGCTGAGCTGGCAGGGGATTTCAGTGAGCCAGCTTGCTATTGAGCATATTGTAGGCTGGTTCCTGTAGCATTTCCCTCATCAAGACATTCCCTCCTCTGGAAGTCTCTAAAATACTCTCAAAAATCCGAGAGTGCATAAGGCTCTACAGACTTTAGGATGTAAATCAAAAACATTCCTGAGCCCACTAATATCAAATGGTGTATTTTGACAATGGGTGCATCAACGCTGGAGCTTCTTTCTGTTTTGATAGATCTTTCTGATCTATTTGGCATGCAGGGACGTTGGAAAGGGGAAAAGTCAGACATTGTAAACTTGTTACAGTCTTGTAAGGCAATATGATCCATAAATTTGGGATTTCCAAATAAAAAGCTGTTGGCAACACTATAAAAGGCTTCAGGGACTTACAAACATCCCAAATGATCACTTCATCCTTCACCTGCTTGAAAAATATCAAATAACTAAGCTATTGGTGACTTCAAAGCTAACCTAATCAGGCACTTGCTCTATGCCTCTTAGAGTGCTGTTCAAAATCCACAGCCAACCTTCGTGATCTTTGCTTCACACTGTAGATTTATGGTAAAGCAGCACCTTCATTGTTTTGTCTGCAATGCTGACATCCATTATTATATATTTCATTTATTTTAGTACTCTTTCTATTTTCACTTTCTGCCATCAATTCTATAGGTGACAAACATTCCCTTGAGTTATGACTGAGTTGCCTCCTCAGTCCTTCCCTAATGCATGCACTAAAAGCACATGTTCGGATCTGGTTGCTCAAAATTGCCACAGTACGGAGTGAAAAGAGCAAATAAAATCGTTAATTAATTATGCAGAGCTGATGGTGGAGCTAAGCCAGAGCTACTACCCCTCTCTACTTTTAGCAGCACAATGCAGTTCATTTTCATGGAGGTTTATCGTTAACGTCCTTAAGAATAAAATACGGTCTCCTGAAAGGATGTAGTAAAATATAAGTTTATATCACTCCATATAAAGTTGTAAGGAGTTCACAGTGACTGCTGACTGTACTCGTAACCAGTTACAGATTTATGACTGCAAATACATTCTTTTCCACTCATAGATGAGCTTAGCACCCGTTTCATGCAATGCTTCTATGCAGCCTACTACAATGTACTAATCCTGTGAATGTAATCAATTCACCTGCCAGGCTGAAGGAAAAAGAACTGAGCCCTTTCATCCACCTGGATGCAAGGAACTGCCTAGAGCTACAATTTCCAGAACACCGTCCTGAAAATTCGATGTCTGAATCCCTGTTTGCATGCTGTAAGTATATGTGATCTGATCGCACACCTACTGGGCATTTATGGTCTTGTTGCTGCTATTGGAATGGAATTGCCTTCACCCACACTTGTTCTCATTTATGGTCAGCATCTCTGGTGCATTGGCCGGTGCAACTCGGGGATAGGGCAGGGATGCTGGTTTGCAAGGGGAGTGGCAGGTAAAAGACCTGGCTGGGCTGCTTCTTATCTTGTTCCAGAAGCCTTTTCTCCTGCTTTCCAACCACAGAATCAACAACATACATCTGATATCTTTTAAAGTAGGAACTCACGATGATAATAATATCCACGGAATCACATCCATAATGGAAATTTATGTATGGTCATTTCAAACTGGGAGAAGGCTAAATGCACATTCACTTATTGAGGAATGTGGATTTATTGTTCTGTATTCTCAGCCATTAACATTGTGAAAGGAGAAACTCCATTTAACAGTCAAAAACATAGATCTATTCAAGTGACCTTTACATTTAATAGGCATTAGTTCAGCTGGAGGTAAGCAGGCCTGTCTAGATTGCAAACAAGAATTTTGGGACATTATAAAAAGGCTTACATTTTAATAATATACTCTGTACAAATAAGTATAGGATATTAATTATTAAAGTAATAAATTCCCCAAATTCTCTCAGAGAGTTCTTAATTGGTGTTTCACAAAATGTTTTTTTTTGTTATAAATGTTTAAAAAAAATAAAAAGAAAGCACTGAAGGCATGGAAAATAGATGTTCAGAATCAGTTCATTTACGTGCTTTCACCTTTCGTGTATTTTTGTTCATCCTTTCCCAAGCTTTCTTTGGCCCTGCCTTGGAGCAATGTTGGAGACAAACATATCCAAGGTTTAGTGACGGTAGAAAAGAGGTTTTTGAGATAACCTGTAAAATAGAGGGAATGATACCACAACTGTACTGCATTTCCAGTTGTCAGCCACACAGCTTTTGATTAGGAAGGGAAGAAACTAAATGGATAATACTCCAGATGTTAAAATAAACCTTCACCTTTTCTGTAGGGTATCCATTTAGCCCATTGTTTTTAATGCTTTCCTTTTATAGCTATGTATTTGTTACTTCCTTGTGCTGCCTTTTTTTCCCCCCCAGCACTTTTCAGAGTACTGAGAAGAAATGCTAAGGAGTGTAGATTGGTGGATGATTAGTTTCCTGCGTAGTTATTGCCTCTTCCCTGTGATGTCACTTTGTCAGTTCTTGCTGTATTCATTGTACTGGCACTAAAGAGCTTGGTTGATCACTACCTTGAATCTTGTGCAGATAGTTACGTTCTGGCAAAAAAAAAAATTAATCAAAAACGTTTCACTCACAACAAATGAAAACTGCTCTGTTAGGTGCAAGCGGTGGAAAGAAATGCCCTCAGGGAAAACGTTTCTTCTTGTACTTGGTTTTTGGTATTGCTGGACATAAGAGCTTGCTTGATGCTAGAGACTGCAGAAGTGCCAGAGAACCCTTCTGAAGGAGCATCTACACATTTTTGGGAGACCACTGGGAGTATGGCAACAAGCAGCCTGTGACCTCCATGGGGTACCTGCTCACCTGTCCATCTCTTGGCCCAGGGGACTGGCTATGGAGGGCCAGGCATGGCTGTCAGGGCTCAGGAGGCCCAGATCATTTAGGGCTGCATGATGAAAAAATGGAAGAGTTTTCCACAAAATTTGTCCCTCCTCAGAGCAAAGAGCCTGCTGCCCGTCCCCACCACTTCCCCCATGCCGTGTCTTCAGTCAAGAGCTTTAGGCATGCTTTTTTAGCTTTTTACGCCTCTCTTTGGCCGGGCCTTTGAGAAATGGGTAAACGTGCATCACCTGAGCCTAGCAAAAAAACCCCAAAGCCAGGATATTTTGCCGGGGAGCCCTTCCGAGGCTCTCAGCCTGGGCCGTCCCGGCTGGGTGGAGGAGGGCGGGCGACTGATCCGGGGGACGCTGCTCTGCCCTTCCCGCTGCCGGCAGCCCGCTCTCAGCCCTCGCCGCTCTCTTGCGGCCCCACGCTCGCCCACTCGCCCCACCGCCCTGAGCTGCCCCGTCCCCGGCTCCCCGTCCCGGCTGCGACACAAGATGGCGCCGCAGCCCCCGCCGTGCCGCCGGCTGCTGGCTGACAAGCCGCGGCCGTACCAGAGCCAGTTGCCGCCGGGGTCAGGGCTGGGGCCTAACTAGTCCTCTGAGGGTCGCCCTAGGAGGCCGAATCACAAACGCCAGACAAATTCAGGGGATGGCTTTTTTTTTGTTTTAATTGTTTGGTTTTGGGTTTTTTTTGGGGTTGCCGTAACGGTTGTGGTATTGAGAAGTGGAAATGATGGCCTGACTTCCAAAACTCAGGTCACTGGTGGCTTTCCTGCAGGAGGGAGGTGAAGGCCAGGCAACAACACAAAGGTGCCCACCTTCGGGTGACAGTCAGGGTGTTGGCAAAGGGGGGGCACAGGCCGATGGATGTCCTCTGCAGGGTACCTCTTGGCTGCCCCCCAGCAGGTGGCTCGCACAGGGGCTGAGGCCACCAGCTCCGGGGGCTCCTCGGGGAGTGGGGAGTTAAGATTGCAAAATTAAAAGGGCCAATTTTTATTTTTTTCCTCCCTGAGGCAAATTTTCCCAGGGCCCTGGGCCTCGAGGAGCTGTTGGGGGAGTTTTGTGCCATGAATGTCAGTGGGTTATCTGCCTGCCCTCTTGGGACTTGCCTGAGGGGTGAGAGAAACCGAGTTGAAGAGGCAGCATAAAGCCATTTTAGCTGAAATGCACTTGCTGGACTGAAGCAGATTAAGAAGCAGTCCAGCCTTATGTAAGTATAGTAGCCATATAGATATGTAATGTAGTCTAAAGACAGTACTGATATTTAAACACAGGGGAAAAAAGTGATTATGCTCTTTTTTTATCACCCTTCATTGTTGTCTGCTTCTGTGACTTCAAACACAGGCAAAGTAAGGCCTAACAAAATCTTTTGCTAAAAGCAAAAGCCAAAAAGTGCTCAGAACAAACCTCTGCACTTAACCACTGAGTTTGCTTTTTCTTAGCAGGGTTGAGTAAAAAACTCAGTGATGTTTGCTGTCGGGTCTCTGGTTCTCCAAAATCTCACTGTTACCTTTGTGGAGGAAAAGCAGGAGTGAAAAAGAGAGGAGTTATATAAGTGCTTCACATGGCGGGGATGAAGTGTGGGCAAAGGAGTGTGTGTGTGTGTGCAGGAGGAAGGGGACTGTGTCTTTGTGGGAAGGTTTTTGAGGTGAGTGTCAGGAAGCTGGGAGCAGCGATGCCCTGGGTGCCAGCCGGGGGAGGATCGACATCAGGTTTCCTGCTGCTGAGTCACTGCCCAGCCATGCCTGGCACCGGGAGGGAGCTGGAGCAGGATGCGTATAAATAAACACAGCGATGACTCCACGGATGTGCACTGCTCTGATAACGGCCTGGGTGAAGCTGTTGTCCTAAAGACACTGTGCCAGCGAAATCAGAGAATGGGGATTTGGAAGTAGTCTGGAGATGCAAAGAAATGGGGTATTTTTGGTGGGGAAAGGCCAGCATTAGCTGAAATCGACCATAAGCCATTTATTGCCATTTCCAGAAAAAGCCAGTTGATTATAACATTCTTCCCTGCCCTTCCCTGAGTATAAAAATATCTCATTCAGCTGTGCAGATCACCAAACTGGAGCCAAACCTGGAGGAGCTGTGGTAGTTGCAGATATGTTCTCGTTTGGCAAGGGTGGAGTGTCATCCAGAGCTGGATTACGTCAACCAGATTCACAAGGCAGAACAAAGCATCACCACAACAAAAAGCTCTGCCTGTCTTAGGTAAAGTGTTGTTTGTGACTGCTAGGCTCCTGCTGAGGAGAAGCCCTAAGAGGCACTTAATAGTCCTTTAAAGAGAGCCCTTAAGAGGTTTTTTTTTCAGCCCTGCATGTTATTTTCATTACCAGGCTACTTGTACATGTTGAAACTTGCCTAATGGTAATTTTTTTTTATTAGTTATTATTATACTTTGCTGGAAAAGTAATATAATCCACACCTTTCAAGGTCTGGCAAAAGTCAGATGTATCTAGTTCCATGGTGCAGAACACCACCATCAACAAGAATTTAAACAGTGAATGAAGCAGGGTTTCATATGGAACCTTGTCTCGAATGTATTGCCACGCAGCTGCCCCTCCTCTCCTCTCCTCTTCCTTCTCCCAAGAGCTTCTGTTTCAGTCATAGGCAAAAACAGGGTAGAAAATCTGGGTATATTCTTTCAGGGCATCATCAAAGACTTTCACTGCATTGTCAAAGGAGGGCACTCTCAAGTAAAGAAAAAGACTTAAAAAGCCAAACCCCTACGAACCCGAGTGTTTATGAAAAATCCTGATAAACATGCTCCGTCTGATGCTGAAAAGTCACTCTGGGTTCAAGCCCCAGTTATGTTTCCCATAGCTGTAGGAATGAATGTGCTCTCCCGCCCCTGAGTGCTTTTATAGAAGGTGGTGAAACAACAACAACGCGAAATCGTAATGGTTAAAGCGCGATACATAGCGGAGAGCAGAGATGAGCTGATACTCTACCACAAGAAAGAGTAAATAATAAACAAGACAACCAAGAAATATGAAAGACATATTCCATTCTGTAGCTAATAGATAACAGTGACAGTACCCTGAGGATAAGGGTAGGAGAAAGCAACCACAATGAGTCTTTTCATAGCAGCGTATCTTTTTGTAGAATAAAAGGCAACAAAATACAGTAAAGAACCCTCAGAAGACAAGTTGTCTGTATGTGTTATTAATGTAGGAGAAAGAATTGAAAGTGTCTTTGGCCCCAGAGAGAGATCTGTGTGCTTCAGCCTTCTGCTAAGAATAAGGGCAAGAAAGTCAAGCCACTGAACAGTGTGAGGAATAATGGATGAACGAAAAACCTAGGCATAAATCTGGTAGTAGGATGAAGTATGAGGCAGTAGTGGCAACTTGCTAAAATTAAACCACTGAATCTGAGCATTAAATGTATCTCTGGTGCACCTTACTTGATTCACTGTGAACACACTTGGGCTGCAGTTGACAAACGGTGTTTATTAGTGGGCTAAGAGACTCAGTTTGAGCAGGGAGATGATTGCTGGCACTGAGCCTTTTCTCATGGTAGTGTCTCTAGGACAGAGTGACTTAGTGTATGCATCCTTCATATGCAGGTTGCTCAAGTCACTGAATGCTTCACACCAAGAGGCACCACAAATATCTGCTCTTCCAGCCTCAGTGCCTCTGTGCCTCCCCCAGGGAGCAGCTGCCAGAGCTGTGCCAGATTTGTGTGCTGCACCGTGCCACCCAGTGACTACATCAGTTGACAGTACAGTGACCTCGAGGACCCAAAACCCTCAAATAATTTGACCATCCCCAAATCAGTGTTGTATTCTAGGCAAAGTTTATCCATCTGGTTAATGTATTTATTGACATCTATGAGTTTATTTTAAAATAAGAGCTTGATTTAACTTACAGGACAACTCTTATTAAAAATAAAAATATAGGGCTTGGATGAGAAGGCAAGGGAGCCTGGGGAACAGCCCAAATACAAGATGTTAAACTCTGACAAGAATCCAGATCTTATCTTAAGTAAGTGTAAATAGTCAAAGCCTACTGCAGGCATATACAGGTGTATTGCTCTGTGAGGTTCCATACTTCTTGTGTTGTTTCTGCTAAACTTGACTTTCAGAGACAAGACAGATGTGTGCAAATCTTTCTCCTTGCTGCTCTCTACGTTGGCAAGGGTCCATTGCTGGTTTCCTTGGCAACTGGGGGAAGAAATGGTGATAATTTCTGGGAAAGCTCTGTGAAATGCTCTTTCTCTGAGAAGTTTCCATTAGAGGAGAGTAGTTCCACAATTCTATTTTCCTGGAAGTGAGCTAGCTGGAGTGTGTGAGTGAAATCTTCACTGGGAGAAGTTGGAAGTTGCCACTGGTTTATTTTGCTTCTGAGTGAGGCCACCAGTATCATCTGCAGCACAGGGTTGTCTTGCCTTTCCCTTTGCAAACACCAAGCAGGGGGTGGGCTGCCCAGGGCTGGGCTCCAAGGCTGGAATTGCAGTAGGTTACGGAGCCCTTTTTGTTGAGCAGGTCTGAGCATGAGGCAAGAATCTGGATCTCAGGAGGGAACACGAGCGTCTCAGGTGGGATTGAATAAATTGAAAACTGATCTCTGCAAGTTCAGAAGGAAGTGCATGTACCATGAGCAGTCTTCTGAGGACATCTGTAGAGTTGCAATGAAGAAATCTGATGGGGAAAACATGATGTTGGTCTTACAGCAGTTGCCTGTTAATTGAACACCACCTTGCCTCCTTCCCCGTTCCTTTTGTAAGGTTTATTGATTTCTAAACAGACCTTTGTAAGAGTCATTTACGGGACTGGAAGGAAGAACTGCCTACTGCCTGCCTGACAATTTATATCAATGGATTTCAACAGGAGAGAGGACAGTAAATTGTTGTGACGAGGTACAGTGCTGTGAGCAGATGTAAATTGCCAGCCCACCAATACTTCAGAGCCATTAAGTGCCAACACTTATTGATTAGTATGCGCTTTCTCCTGCTAATGGCACCAATTTGTGAACAGCCGGGGTATGATTCTGGCATTCATTATCCTTTCAGGGACTTGAAGGGGACTCAGCTAATTTTGCCCTTGACTTCCACAAAAATCCTCTGTGGTGTCACTAGTCCTCTACAGACCTGAGTGTATATATACAGGGATGAGAAGATAACATCAAGGCTGGAACCAGCCACCGCCCTGAAAATGCAAACAGCAGCTGTGTGTAATAAGCTGTGCATGTTTGTGTGTAGTTAGAGAGTTTGTTCAACAATAAGAAGAAAGAATAAGGCATAAAGGCTGACAAAGCGTCTTTCTTCCCCGTCCACTCCCAAACCCACACAAACTCCAGTCATTTTACACTCCCTCTTGTGCCTTGAAAGAAGTCTTCTAGACTTCTTTCTCTACAAACTCTACAAGCCCCAAAATTTTGTTATCTGGGGAAGGGAAAACCTGAATTAGGAAGGGAGGAGGCATAAAACGCACTTCCTAAAAACAACCAATAACAACTGCAAGGTGCTAGACATTGTGAGAAGCTGGTATAACAGCTAAATACATGGAAAATGGATAATAGAGCCTCTTCTGGCACTTTTATAACTGCTACTTAATTTTATGACATGAAAAGGTCCAAGAGATCTCATTTTATCACTTAGTGCCACCATCTCATAAAACAGCCAATTTATTGATTTTTTTTTTTACAGAGGGCATCATTCCCTCTTTACAGAAGTTCAAGTAAATTCAGGAGAAAAGAAAAATATTTGTTCTCACTTGTCATCGCTCAAGACTTGCAAGAGCCTGAATATCTACTGACCTCCTCACCCTCACAAATTTATAAACAGAAAGCTTTTTGTGTTGAGAGCAAACAGACTTTCTGGAAAGAATAGAGAAGAAAAGATTGCTTTTACCTTTGTGATTAGCGTGGTCACTCTTTCCCCAAAGGTCTGCTCCGTTAAAATGTGTGGGAAAGGTAAGGCTACAGAGAGAGGTCGGAGACAGCTGAAGGGTGAGACAAAGATCCAGCTATCCCATTTTGTCAACATCTGCCGTTTCACAGGCACACCCCATCATGTACCTACTGATTCTCCAGTGGAGAGCAAATCATAGTTTTTTAAAAAAGCAATAGAACCTTGCCATAAACTTTGTCGAATGAGAACAGGAGCAAAAGGAGAAGGAATAACAGTGGAGCTACATGAGCAGAAATTATCTTTGGAGCTGTGTAAGAGCTTACCAGCTGATGGCTGGTACCAAGTCACAAAGTAGCTGAGCCACTGTGGGTGTTTGGAACTCAGCTGCATCTGCCACAGAATACATGGGAAGAACCTTGAGTGATTTTTCTATGCAGAAGGACATATCCTTGGGGAAACAATGGCCTTAATGATGAAGCTTTGAAGGAGTGAGAAAACTCCATTAGTCATAAAGAAATTCTGGTGAGCCACCCAGTCACTCAGGAATTTAGGATCATTCTTGTTCCCAGTAAGAGTGCATATGAATTTCAAAAACATGTAAGAAGAACGAAGTGTTGCAAGAACTGGATGTGAAGGAGGGAGTAAACAGAGGGAATTAATGTTTGGATTTTTATATCCAAGTAAATTAAACCCCTTGTTGGATGAGAAATCTGACAACTGAATGGTATGACAAATGAATGCATCTGCCTTTCAAAGGCAGTTCTCCGCCTTCTTTTGGTTTGTCCCAAAGAAAGATGCAAACTAACCTGTGGAAACTACTTCCCAAACTAAAGTATGATCTGGCCACAGGACTTGCTTTTCACCTTGTGACTGCAGGATAATACAGCTCACAAGTCACCATCCTGTGCCCACTTCCATGTTCAGCGCATCATTCATCTCTTTGTTCAGCCAACTTGACTTGCTTGGCACATGTATTTGGGGCTTTCAGAACAGGCTGGTACCTTGTTGGAAGATAAATTATGGATGTAAAGGTTGAGGTCTTTCATTCTTACTTCACCTTATTCAGAGGCTGGCCAAACCCAGGAAAGTGCACATCATTATTTTGACATTTGGTTTTGTTCCAGTTTGAAATTAAGTCCAATTTGTAGAATTTGTAGAAGAAATTCCCTAGGAAGAAAAAAATTACACAGCAAATACCAGCAACATGGTATTTTTGCAGTGGATTACACCTCCTCAAGAGGTTGGCACGCAAAGCCATTTGCCAAAGAAATGTGGAGAAGGTGGTGCTCCAGACTTGGCGTGGTCTGACAAGGAGGTCTTCCATGGATCCAAAAACTCATAACAGCTTGAATTCGGGCATTGAAGAGTTTTGATTGCTGCTCTCAGGTTGCTGCTTCCAGGACAGAAAATCTGGCAGTGCTGGTGGAACAGTCCTGCCCTGGGGGACCATGCACTGCAGAGACACCCACCATAGAGCCATTAGCGGCTCTCAAGGCAACTTCCTGAACCTGAATTTGAGTCTGCAAAAGTCCTAATGCAAAACAGCTCCACAAAGTGTTAACGAGTTTTATGAATCAGGATTTTAAAATTAAATGTTGTTTAAATTATTAGTCAGTAATTGTTGTAATTGCTCTCTCTGTATTCTTACACGGAGAGAGCCCCTTCACACTAAACAGAGAAAGCGAATGGATGCCTTGGTTCTGCCTTCAGAGCTGTGCCAAAATTTGCATTTCTTAGTAGTTCCCTACAGTCACGGTATAAAGTTAATTTACTCATCCCATGCTGATCCATTCTGCTCTGTATAAAAGAAAGCTCTCTCAGCCTGAAACACACCTCTCCATGCAGACACACAGCTTCCTTTACCTGAGCCTGATTGTCAACAGGCAGCCCTGAGCACTGGGTTGTATGGCTTTTTGATGCAGGGTTGGTGCATAACAGAGGCCAAGCTCTTGCACGCTCTTCCCAAAACGAAAAACAACCCCACAGCAATAAAAAAGGAATTGAAAAGAAGTTGGTGCAGGGCCAAGCCTCTGCAGAGAGAGATGTGGGAGTCCTCCCAGGTGGTGGTAAATAAGTTGACCATGAGCCAGCAAAGTGCCCTTGTGGCCAAGAAGGCCAATGCTTTCCTGGGATGCATTCAAAAGAGTGTGACCTGCAGGTCCAG
Organism: Nycticryphes semicollaris; assembly: GCA_013400055.1. Classification (NCBI taxonomy): domain Eukaryota; kingdom Metazoa; phylum Chordata; class Aves; order Charadriiformes; family Rostratulidae; genus Nycticryphes; species Nycticryphes semicollaris. The sequence continues at coordinate 38,515 of VXBJ01002924.1, forward strand.
GGAGGTTATCCTCTCCCTCTATTCTGCCCTGGTGAGCCCACCTCTGGAGTACTGTGTCCAGTTCTGGGACCCCCAATTCAAGAAGGACAGGGAACTACTGGAGAGGGACAGCAAAAGGCTCTAAAGATGATCAAGGGAATGGTTTATCTCTCTTATGAGGAAAGGCTGAGAGACCTGGGCCTGCTTAGCCTGAGAAGACTGAGAGGAGATCTGGTCAGTGCTTATAAACATCTAAAGGGCAAGTGTCAAGAGGATGGAGCCAGACTCTTCTCAGTGGCACACAGTGACAGGACAAGGGGCAACAGGCACAAGCTACAACACAGGAAATTTGATCTCAACATGAGGAAAAACTTCTTTCCTTTGAAGGAGACAGAGCACTGGAACAGGCTTCCCAGAGAGGTTGTGGAGTCTCCTTTTCTGGAGATATTCAAAACCTGCCTGGATGTGTTCCTGTCCAGCCTGCTCTAGGTGAACCTGCTTTGGCAGAGGGGTTGGACTAGATGATCTCTAAAGGTCCCTTCCAACCTCTACAGTTCTGTCATTCTGTGATCTGTGATCTCCATGGTCAGGTTTTGGTTTTTTTTGGCAATGATTCAAACTAAGTTCTGCAGTCAGAAGACTACAGAAGAAACTCAGAACAGACAGGAGAGCTCAACCATGGTTTTTGCCCTGCTGGAAGCAGTTGTCAAACTTCCACTGGCTTTGTGGACAGTTGGATGAGTGTACTTTGAAAATACTTCCATTGCTCTTTCTAGAATGTCCATGTTTAGACATTTATGCAATACGTATTTTTGTCCTGGGAAGTATATTTTGCTAAATGTTGCTGTGCTAATTCCAGAGCAGGCGGACTTTTTTAACCTGACTTTGTAAGAAAATGTGACTTTGGAGGTCATAATTGTGTAAGTGCTGTACTATTTGAACCCATATATAAATTAAGTCAAAGCTTATGTAAGGTAGCCTTAAGCCCTGGATTTTTTCCTTAGGATAGGGAGGTTTGTAGGGGAGAAGGATTGTATTGTTGTCCACAGTCAAGAACAGATCAGTGTGAATTCAGACCTCATTTGGGGAGAGAGATTAAGTGAAGGAGGAAGGAAGAGTGAGAGAGAAAGGGATTATCAGAAGGCTGATTTGCATAAGGCTACAAATGGAGCTTGGTCTTCATTAGACATTAATGAATCAAACCTTGATTGTGATTAAAAAACTTTGAATTTTTGAGAACGGCATGAGGGAGTAGAGGGGATTGCTATAAACTATTTCATGTTACTTTAAGTAATGGATAAAGTGAAGTGGTTGTAATGAGGCTTTCTGGTCACTCTTTAAATATTCTACAATATACACTATGACAATGCTATTAAACTATGCATACAATTGGTTTTTTGGTAACATGCAAACAATTTTCTGCATTTATGGAAAGTTTTATTGAGGGGAATCAAAGCTGGCAGATTATCCACCCCATTTAACAACACAGTGAGTGTGGATGTACCTCAGCTACGCACAATGCTTCATAAAGAGAAAAGGCGATGCAGCAACTGTTACTCTGTCCACTAGATACTTTAGTAATGAGATTTCAAAAGCTTTTTGAAGGCTTGATGTTAGCCTGGAAGATCTCCTGTCTGCTCTTTGTCTGCTGGAGATAGCACATTTCTTTTAATTTACAAAATGGTTTAATGCACAGGGCTGTGAGGGAGATGGACTAGACATCAGTAATGCCAGAGAGAACTGCAAACTGCAGATAGCAAGAGCCATTGAAAGCAATTCTGCTACACAACTTGCCAGGCTTTTTTTTTTTAAATTTATTAGTCAAATGTACTGTGACAAACAATTTTATAAATTTGCAGTTTAAGCAGCCACATGTAGAAAAGCATGTCCTTTGCAAATGCAAAAAGAACATATCACTATGATTTTATTTCACTTATCAGTAATCACCAGGTGATGAGGATAATGCAGTTCTTCTGCATCTGTTGCCAGTAGATCATCTGAACATGCAGAAGGCACTTAACTGTCTCTGCTTTGACAGGTAAACTCTGGGACCTTTCTGCAGCATTTTAGGAGATTAGGACCTGCAGTCCTAGCCCTGCCTCCCCTTCCACAGCTGGAAGGTTACTGGAACCAAAATACTGCTGAGTGATGCCTACCCATGGAGCCTAAATGGGAGCTCCAAGGTCCTATGTGTTAAAATAGACATGCACTGGTTAAAATAGACATACAACTCTGAGGTGTTGTAATTATTATGCAAGAGGGTCATAAGATGGCAAGGTTTTATATAGTCTGTCATTGATTGTTCTCATGATTAATTGCAGTCACTTGGAGCCCTAAGTTAAGCTCCAGATTTGTATAGAGTGCTGTTGGTATTTCAAGGGGAGCTGGTATAAGATGCCAGGGTGGAACAGGATCACAGGTCCACACTGAGTTACACTTTTGTCCTGTTTCTCTCAGAGGGATCATTCTGATGTTTCCTGTCTTCATTTCTCTCCCTTGTTGCTCCTTTTGTTCCCCCTTGTTGCTTACAAAGCTGTTGAGTCTCCCTGATTTTCTGATGAATCCACTGATTTAAAAAGAAAAGTTAGAGTTTTTTAGCAAGCTTAGGGACAGTAAATTCTGTAGAAAATGTTATCACAATGAATATGACTGACACAATAATGTGAAAATGAGATGCTTGGTGTAGGCTAAACATGGACCTTTCCTCACTCAGCAGTATTCAACACTCAGGACAGAAGTATTCAGCAAAGCTCTGCTTATCTTGGGGTATAGCTGATGGATTGCAATGGGATTTAAAAAAGCACTTTAGTATTTTAATGGCTAGGAATTAATCTGTGCATTATTAGGACCAGGCAGTCAGAACAATGGGTTAAATGAGTTGTTGAATATCAATTCAGCTGAGATTTGGCAAAAATACTGCCGCATTACAGTAAACATCTGAGGCAGAGATGCCTCCCTCAGAACTGGGTCTGTCTACAACAGGTAACAGCCCTGACTGAAATCCAGGGGAGAGGAACACCCACCCCTGCAAGGGCTGCTTCTGCAGCCATGCCTGACGTCTGCCGTAGGAGTCCCATTGCTAGTGAGCTGCAAGAGACTATGATTAGCAAAGTCTGCAAGTTAATCAGGGCCATTTCTGTTATTTGTGTCTGGAGAGATTAGTGAGCAGCAATGCTAGCAGTTTATTAAACAATAAACAGGGGAAACAGCGGAAATTAGGAAGCCTGGTTTTCTTTAAAACCATATCTGATTTCCAGCCTTGATCTCGCTGCAGTAATTGCAGCCTCCACAGCATGTCATTTATGAGAGCCCTGGCATTCCTGCAGTTACCTCTCTACTTAATCTTAAGCCTCTTCCTTCACAGTATCTCCAGGGCCTTCCACTCTCACACCTACCAGTCTGAAAGAGGCAGCAGCCAGCTGTGGCCAGCTCTGAACTGCGTGGACGCTGCCAACTGGCAATTTGCAGATGACAGATACATGTTAAGCTTGAAGGTATGGCCGTTAACTCAGCAGGCAATGGAGTTTCCCAAAACTCATTGGAACTTAGGGCAGGATTTAGGTGCCTAGACATTTATGTCATTGCCTAAAGCTGGCGTGCTGCCCTAGAGACTTCCAGGTGGGACTGGAACTGCGATGCAAAATAGATTGAAGACCTGTACCTCTCTGGAGTAGCAGATGAAAGGTGTATGTGGGTGTCTAAAACTCTAGATACTTGTATGAGCAATTGATTTGTCCCCTATTACCTATTAAAACCTCTGTTAAGTGTCAGATTTGATGGAAGTCAGTATTACGGGGATGGACAGATAGACATCCAAATGCTACAGAATAAACTTAATTTCCTCAGTAAGCAGAGCTAAAAACGGTAGTAAAAACGGCCTGGAAGTAAAAAGTTGAGCTACCCAAATGTATCATTGCTTGGTAATTAGTTAGTGAAGAAAAGTAGCTGACCCTAAAGTTACTGTGAGCTGCTTAAGGCATGTAGTCAATGTGCAGTGACATACTTGGAAAGGATCCCTCTATTGTTCCACATTTTTTCCAACTTAACAACTAAGAAAATACACGTATGTCAATAATGTCTCTGAAATGGATGTGTCTCCAGACAACTAGATGGGGAACATAAATGTTCAGGGTGAAATTAAACTCAGATAGTCTTAAGCTTAATAGGAAAGAGTGATCTAACAGTAAGGTCTCTTTATTTCCAGATTCATGAGTCAGTCTTCCCACAAGCATGTGTATAATTTTAGAATATAGTCTGCAATAACTGTTCTTTTGAATTGTCCCTGAAAGTTTGCTCAATTAGAATGATAACTATATGGAGGGAAAAAAAGGAGTCAGTATATGCTACAGTATAGGGTAAAAAATTACATGAAGATGTGGCACAAACACTGCAATATGAAGTCTGTCCTTCATAGAAGGAGAAGTTTTAGCTTCTGCCTGTTTGAGCTTCTCTCTTTCTCTTGGTCAGGGTTTCTCTTGGGTCTCTAGCCCAGGTGGAGACACTGCTGTTCCAGCATCATGGGCTACTCCAAAGAGGTGACAGCTACTTGCTTTTGCTTACTGTATATATGCTAATGGCTCAGCTGGATCAATTTCTTCATCTCACAAAATTATGGAAGGTACTTGTTAGTGCCTTGTTCCATTGGGACAGGACTATTAAAATGCAGGAGTGATTTCTCTGGGGCTATGTCTATATGGCTGGCCAGGACAGAGAGATAGGATTTATTAGTATGCAGTGTACAATAAGTAGAAATCAATACTTCAGTCTTGGCACAGTTTAGCTCTGCAGAACAGTCTGAAGATACAGTTCATGCCAAATAGCAGCATAGGCTTTAGTGCAGTACAGATGTATCTGGAATATTTTAATAAAAAGAGAGGTTATGGAAAACATTTGGCAGCTTCTGGAGCGTGCAGCAAATATTACATTATATACCATCTATAACAGTGTAGCTGAGCAAGTAAAATGTGCTAAAAAGATGTTGCATCCAGGTCCTATAAGAAGTTTCACCTTCTGTAAAAGTCACAGAATCACAAAATTGTTATGGTTGGAAAAAACCTCTGAGATCACCAAGTCTAACCATACACAAAACAACAACCCACTCCCTACAAACCTGGCCACTAGAGCAAGCCCTGAAGTGCCACATCTACACATTTCTTAAATACCTCCTAAATGTGCCTGTTTTTAAGATTTCTAATAAGGCCAGGCTTTTTTGGTTTGAAATAAAATCAAGCTAAGCTTGACTTATTTAATATCCTTGAGATAAGATATAAAACTTCTTAAATTCTTTGAAACAAGCTCTGTAGCCTTCAATTAAAAATGTTCTTCCTAGGACAGGAGAAAACTGAATTCTGGACTCTGAATCCCAAATTTTTTTGCTTTTTTCAACTTTGGCAGCAGAAAAAAAATCTTTTTATTCCAATTAACCCGCTTTCAGATTTGGCAGCATTTCAAAGACTGCTACTCTCATGATGAAATCACCTCCTGAGCTCAGTCATTAAGCTACTGCAAGGCACAAAACATGCGTGTTAGAGCTAAAATGTAGTTTATCCCTTAGTGTAGCACTTAGAAGGGCTACTGTATTAAAGAATAACTATATTCTGCTCCCCATTAAACTCCGTGAGTCCCTTGGTGGTTTGGACAGTTCAGAGGAGATCCACATCTGAGAAGAGCATAGACAGGGCAAGGTGGGCAAAGGAATGTTCCATACCACAGACATATGTCATGCTCAGTACGTAAAGGGGGTTGGCTGGGGGAAGAATGTGCAATCACTGCTCGGGACAGGCTGGGCAATTAATCATCTGGTGGTGAGAGCAACTTGTGTTGTGTCTTTTCTTTTGCATATTCTTTTACCATTATTATTATTTTTTTAATTTTTTTTTTTCTCTTCCATTACTGTTCTATTAAACTGCCTTTGTCTTAACCCATGGGTTTTTTTTTTCCTTTTTCTCCCTTTTCTTCCTACCCTACTGGTGGGGAGGAGAAGTGAGTGAAGGGTGTAGTGCTCCAGGTTGCCAGCTGGAGTTAAACCACAAGTACTTTCCCCCAAGTTGCTAGGGATGGAAGAAGACTGCTGATCGTCATTGCCNATATGTCATGCTCAGTACGTAAAGGGGGTTGGCTGGGGGAAGAATGTGCAATCACTGCTCGGGACAGGCTGGGCAATTAATCATCTGGTGGTGAGAGCAACTTGTGTTGTATCTTTTCTTTTGCATATTCTTTTACCATTATTATTATTTTTTTAATTTTTTTTTTTCTCTTCCATTACTGTTCTATTAAACTGCCTTTGTCTTAACCCATGGGTTTTTTTTTTTCCTTTTTCTCCCTTTTCTTCCTACCCTACTGGTGGGGAGGAGAAGTGAGTGAAGGGTGTAGTGCTCCAGGTTGCCAGCTGGAGTTAAACCACAAGTACTTTCCCCCAAGTTGCTAGGGATGGAAGAAGACTGCTGATCGTCATTGCCTTCATTCAAACTTGAAATACTCTTGGTTTCCTCATTCTTTTCAAGGGTGTGAGCAACAGTAGAGTAACATTAAAAAATCCCAAATAAATGCGCAAACAAAAACTTGAGTAGAGGAAACCTCTTATTTACCAAATTCTGTTACACCCAGTTGTACTCATCTGAATAAAGCTAATCCTTTCCAGATCAGACTTTTGCTGAATGCTCAAAATGTGGTCCCTGTGAAAAATTTAGTATCATGTGTCCCCTTGTCCTTTGGCATATCGCAGCCCTAAATGTGTTAATCTCACCCTTGCATCACTGCATATACATGAACAGGAAGGTTACAGGGTCTCCAAACCTTTCCACACCTGCTGTGGGAGTCACTGGGGCGTTGGCAAAATATTGACATCTGAAGGAGCAGGGACTGGTGAAACATCTGCTCTGGAAAGGCATAAAACCAGCACATCACTGGTAAAATGATGTACTGTATTGTGTGTTCTGAATGCACTACAAAGCTTGGAAGTAGGTTTGTATTTCTGTACCTACCCAGTGTGGTGATCTTGTAATCACCTAAAATTGGACCTTGGTCTGATATGGGTCTTTCTCTTGATCTTGTGTTCTGTACAGCTTCTAATGTCAAACTATTTCCAATGTCCATGCAGTGCTAGATTCCTCCATATGTGAAGACGGCCAAGAATCAAAGGCCCGTTGGAATGATACTTCATCATTAAAAGCCTAAATTTTCTTTTCTTTCTGGCTTACCAGCAAAGCATATGGTATAATGTCTGGAACAACAATGCCAAACTAGTCACTCAATTTAGTGTAAAAGACTGATACTTTTTTCTTCTACCACCATAAAAGAGTTGCATGGCATGGACATTCCAACTTCAGAGCTTGTGAACTAGTTTCATATTTCAAGTATAGCCTCTTAAAGTATTTAGAGAAAGCTGTGTTGCAGGATGGATTGTGTTCTGTTTTATGTCATGGTTTTATAGCTGTATAAAAGTCAAGGAAGGGCATATAACAAATAGTTGGAAATTCATTCTCTAAACAAAATCACTCATTAAAGCAGAGGACTGAATTGTTTAATGTATAGTAAGTTGGCAGTATAGGTGAGTGACTTCTTTATGGAAACCTAGGAAATCTTTGACCAGTTGTCAGTACTTTCACCTGTTAAACTTTAGTGTTCAGAGTTGGCTTTATTTTTCCGAGTGGTTTTTCTATTTAAAAATATTTTCTCTTGGAAGCCTTGCAATAAATGCAGTGGGGAATTTGCATGACTATTAACTTTTGACCTTTAGATGAGATATTATTATTGATACTAATATTCCTAAAATACTTTGTCATGGTAGTGATGTCTTATCCAATGGTGAAAGAAACTTTCATTAAACTCACTGGGTGAAATTAAGGAACAGCCACATTGCTTGGACCTGTTACACTTCCCCATGGTGTCTTATGGCAAACCATTACTACAGGCAGATATAAAACAAAGTGTCTGTGATGACATCTCATATTAGAGCCCTTCTGGAGCTCTGGTAACATTGAGAGAGATGCTCTTTCTGGTTATAAAAGAAAGAAGCATTGCAATACGTAAAAACTGAATGCAATATGTTTGGGTAGAAAAGGGAAAAGTAGTATGAATATGTGTTTATGTATATACATACATTTGATGCCATAGGACAAGAGAGTGCTGAAGTGGCAGAACCCAGAGATGCAGCATTCAAAGTTGGAATGAATTGAAAAAAGAGGATGAAATATTCAAGAACTGAGCTAAAGCTCACAGCTGGGACCTTCTTACCAGTGCAAACATAGAAAGAAGGTTGGGGTCTTCTGGAGGAAAATGATCATACGAAGGAAGAAGACAGCTTGGTGTACTTACTACACAGCCCAAGAGCTGAACCAGAGTTAAGGAATGCTAGTTCAGTCTTGGTAGCTTAGGGTAATGAGGGCAATCAGGAGTACCACACTGGAAAAAACCACATTATTAATTGAGTGCCACAAAATCCGCTTTGAAAAAGGCCTATATTGGAAGTTGTGTTCCTTCAGGCCTTGGAAAAAACCCTTCAGAGAAACGTCAGCTAAATATTTCAAGTAACGTAAATGAAAACAAGGTTGGGAATGCCAGTTTGTGTACTGAGTATGAAGTAGGCCTTTATTATCCTGTTGTATCTGTGCTTTTGTTCATTATTCCCCTGCATTACTTTTCTGAAATGTCACCATAAACACAACCATAACAACCCTTTTGGCTGTAGGAGGCTGTTTGGGATGTTTGAGTTGGGAGTATCTATAGCTACTCAGAATAAGCTACTTAATAAACAGTCAAATCTTTCTGAGAACAGAAAATTGCATGAGAATTGTATTAATGGTGTAGAAACATGAAGATGGTATTTTGTGTAACAGGAGCTGAATTGAAATGGCCTCCCCCGCTCTGTGCACTGTAGCTTTTCAGACAGACACTTTTGCTGTTCTGGGCTCACTAGCAATTAAATCATGGTAGATTAAACAGTACCAGAGAACATTTCTTGGCAGTGAGATTTGGCCTTTTATGCTATTACACACGTAAAGCAGTCCCCGTCACGTGGATGTGATCCAGGTCAACTAGCATTTCCCCTCCAGACTCTTAGGTACCTTTGACAGGAACTTCCCAACAGGAATACCCTGCTTTGAGGGCTCCCACTCTTCTGTGTGGGTACAACCTTTCCAGTTGCGTCACCAGAGGATGGTCCCAGGGACATATCACCAAGCAAAAGTCCTGGCTGACTGAATCTAATGAGTTCTAGTACGTATCTCCATTTATGTTGGTGCGCTTGAATGTATGGATGATATTACCGGTGTTAATTGTAGGCCATTGGTTCATCTGAGCAGGTGCCTGACTCATTAAGCCCTCAGTGCACGTTGTCACTATAAGGCACACAGATGGATGTGGTAGGTACCCAGCAATTAGGCTAATTCAGAATTAAATGAAGCTGCACTTGACTGTTTTGTACACGCAGAGATAAGAGATAGTGCAAAGTAGGACTTTAGTGTCTTATTTTCAATATTTTATTTCAATAAAGTGCCTAGAAGTATTTTATTTAGGAGAACAGGTACCTTTTCTTAGGAAAAGTGAGCATTTTTTAAATAATAAAGCTGAATATAATGTTAATTTTAAAAATGCTCTGCATGTGTCAAGTTGCTAAGCCCTACTTAGCTGCTGTGAGGAAGGACAGCATATCTTAGGAGTATTTCAGTATTCCGTTTAGTCGGAGGCATCAAAGCTGAGAAGTCCAGAAAGGATTTAAAACAGGAGTAGAGAACTTAAAGCTATTAGTCATGACACTGAGCCAAAAGAGTAAACATCTTTCACTTGACAATCCCAATCCAGAACTTCTCCCCCAGACAGGCAGCTTTGCAGGAGAGAGGATGACAACGTTTGTGCGTAGAGTTCTAGTAAAGGTGGCTTGAGGTGGTATGAGTACGGAAGCAGGCAACTCTTTCTGGGTCACAGCTTCACTGCAGAGTTTTGCTTGTTTTTTTCCTCCCTCTATCACGTGTATGACCATTTTCAGGGCCTGGTAAACGCAGCAGCACATTTTCTAGGGTCCATCACTGGAGATACAATCAACTGATTACTAAGACTGTACTTTGAGTTGTACAGTTTTGAAGTAGTGTGTATTCATGTAAATCTTAGTCAAATGAGTTTTCTGAAAAGATTAAACAAAAGGTACATAACTTGCATTTTTATATTGAAAATAGATTTTCTTCAAGAAAAATATAAATTTTCAGCTTTGATCTTGCCAAAAGACTTGTTTCAGGTACAATGAGGGTGAGATCCTCAACAAAGTGCAGCTAATGGTAAAAGATTACCACAGGGATAGATGGAGAGGCATTTTTTTAAAGCTAAGTAGGGCTTTTTCTATGGAATTTTTTCGAAACCGGGCAATCCTGGTAACACTGGGAAGAGCTAATTCCCTCCAGAGCACCTGAACATTATGCAGCTGCTTCACTGATTTCAGGGTGCTGCTTACTCATCCAAATGCTGTGTGAATTCAGAGAATGAGGACTATGGTGACTTCATCCACGGTATGTGCCAATTATCACAAGCAATGCTGGTGTGGAAATTTCTACTGCTGAGTCCGTTGACGTTTTCCACCTTGGCAATGAACAGGAGGTCACCAGTTGCAGATTCATCCAGCTATCCATCTTCAAATGGAGAAGGAGAGTGTTTGAAATCAGAAATAACAGAGCTTAAAAAAGGAAGAAGAAAAGGTCAAAGGGTTATAAATGTACCCAAGGCTGCCTGGGCCAAATGGGATCCTTAGAAGCACCTGGACATTTCCACTGCAGGCAGGGCCCTAGAGGGGATGCTACTGAAAATAGAGTGCATCCCCTGTGGTTGAGAAGACCAAACACTTTCCTCTTGTTCTGTTGCCCTGGCAGACTACAGGAGGCCTGTCAGGGAGGCCCTGGTTGAAGTTGCCTTCCAGAATTCCTGATGTTTGTTCAGGAAAGGTTCTGAAGTACTTTAGGGCCTTCTGGTTTTTAAGCTTTGAGCGCCTCATGGGTGCTGATACAGGGAGGTTTTGCAATCATTTGTGCCTAAGCAAGTGTGCCTGTTCTCTTGAAAATGCCTGACTATAGAGGTTATTTATACATCTGAAAAAGGTGGAATCTAAACTTCTTTCTTCCAATAGCAGTCCACCAGAAAACACTTATGTGAGAGCTGAGTTTATGGCAAGTTTTTTCCTATTTGTTTCCCCCCGCAAAGTATGTAAATTTCTTTAACTGACACTTAGAGACAGACAACGTTCTTAGTCCTAAAACTCATTATTTGTGAGGTTTTGGGTATGTTCTCCAGGCATAACATTTGTTTTGTTTATGTACAGGTAGAAGAACAAATAGTGAGATTTACTATGGCATCGTCTTCCATGGAGTACAACGTGGCTTGGAGAAAAGTCTTAGATAGGATTTTAAGGATCAAATTTCATCATTTACGGGCTTTTTATTGAGGACCTTTTTCCCCCATGAGTAGCCTTTCCTGTAGTAACTTAGGCTGCAGAAGAGGAAGGACCCTTCTGTTTATTAAGCCTACGACCCCGCTGAATGTACAGCTGTGTCACGTAATACAATGCCCAAAATTTAATAAAACAGTGTCTTAATATTGCTTCTCGTGCAAACAGCATTGAGTGCAGTTGAGCACAGCAATATAGGACAGATCTGAGCCTTACTGTCTCCATGAGTGTTTAACATAACAAAAGCCAACTGGTCCAGTAAGCAAATGGGAAACCAGGTGTTTAGTACAGGAAGGGAGACAAAGAGCGAAATCTTCCATCACACGGCATGATGCTGTCCCATTCAGATCCAGTTGGATGAAAAAAGAGTCTAAAACTGCTTTTAAAAGGGAATGCTTATAATAAATGCTTGTACTACATCTAGAATCACTCTTTTCTTACAGAAGGGGTGTTAGGGAGATTGTTTGAAATTGTATCTTCAAAGCAAATGTTTATATTCCACTGGGGAATGGAGCAATTTTTTTTTGACAGGCATTTCACTGAAAAGCATGAAATAACAGCTTCAGATGCAGATAGATTAATCTTTGAAGCAATTCCTGAATGTACACAGCAATGAAATTGGACTTTGGGAAGCTCAGGTAGGGTGATTTATTAGTTTTATCATGTCACTTTCACATGTTAATTTTCTTTGAATATTACATGTTGGGATATAGGAACCAATTCACACTGAATTATACCAATAATGTAAAAAAACCAGACATTTTAAAGTGCCTTGTCTGTTCATATTAGCAAAATAAAGTATTTGCTGAACCTGTATTGTTGAATTTAACGAGCCATTATTGGGTGCAATGACAATGAAATTGAGAGGTTATTCAGCCCACTGGCTTAGCTATTTATTTGTGTCCCACTAAAAATTACAAGCCAGATTCTCCTTTCCCATAAGGTCACTGGCTTTTCCTGTGTGGAAATGCCCACTTAGTTTAGGTATCTCTGCAAGACACAACATTGTGCCATTTCTGATCAAGATTGCTGCATATGAGCCTGGCCCAAAAATTTTGCTTCCAGCTCTAAGCTTACTCCCCGTGCAGCAGCTAAGGCATATCTGCATTGCACTGCCTTGTGCTACATAAACAGACGTCAAGCAAAGTTGCAATGAACTAAAATTGTGTTTTAAAAATCCATTTCACATTAAGACCTATGTAGACTTAGTTCAGTCTAAGCTATATTCTCTCACTTTAGGATCCATGTCTTGCTGAGGCAAGCCAAGGCAATATAAAATATAAAATAAAGCTACACACACAGACACACACGTGCATTAAGCTTTGTGGTGGTTTACCTGAAGTGTTTTTTAAACTAATCTAGATAAATTAGTACAATCTTTGTGTTTTGACAAGCAGAGAGATCCCAGTGCTTTGAAGCCAGCTGGACCTTTGCCAGCGTAGTCAGGATTATTTGTAAAGTCTTTATGCTGTGCCAGTGTTGGGAAGTGCCATTTAGAGAAAAGAAGTTACAGTCTCAAAAGCTTCTCTGTAAACTGAAAGAAGGATCTGAATGAACATTATCAATGAGGAACTTGTGTCTTTACAGTAATTAAAATCTGTAATAAAATGGTGGGCTTATTTTGAAATTCAGGAAGCCATTGAACTCCTCCAAGCACTGCTTCCCTATGAATGTCTGATAAAAACAATCCAAAGTCCTAAATCAAAATTAAAAAATCTAAACTTCCAACCTCATGAAAATAAAAATCAAAACAATCAAATTTTATGGTAAAAAAACCCCAAAACAAAAGAAGCCATCTGGCAGTAAATGGTTGATCTAGACATGGATAAACCACTGGGCAAGAATAAAATATTCATAGTAATTAGTGGTATAGACAGAAAAGAAACCTCTTCTTTGCACTTGCCGTTGTTATGGTGATTCTTCCTCCAAACACTCTCTCCTCCCCCCAGATGACATTGGCTCTCTCCATGGCTTTCCATCTGGCTCTTGCTTTCTTGTTTATCCCAATGAAATTAGCTTGACTGCTCATTTGTCACCTTGGAGGTGTAGTCGCTGTGAACATGTGTGGTGCGAGAGAGCAGGACAAGCAGATGGTACTTGAGAATAGATAAACAGACAGATGCATTAAAGAGACAGCAAAATTGTTGGTATGAAATAGCGTCTGGAAGATGATGAATTGGGTTTGTGTTTGGGGAGGCATGGCCAGCTCCTGCATGCAAAGAAGTATCGTTCCCTCATTCTTGCTTTCTTTCAGGCTGCTGGCACATGCTGAGGCCTCTCCGAATTGCTGAAGCTCATGGATAAGAAGAATCAGGGATACCACAGTTGAGATAGTTTGCTGAGGTTTCAATGTGAATTGCTGGAAAATGTGACACATTTTCCTGGCGGCTTCTCCTTAACGAAACGAAAAACATAGCTCCACGAATCTGCACAAATCACTTCTGTTATTAAAATGTCTGCTCCATGTTCTAGAAATAGCTCAACTCACTGTTGCCATTTATGATTTCTGATGTATCTTATTTATATGTAATGACCATGTGTATGGGAAAAATGATGATTTCATTATACATTTATTTAACTGCATTAAATGCAGAGTTGGTCTGGATTTATGTCAGGGATCAAAATCTCTTGTCCAGAAATAAACAATGAGAGTTGTCCTAGAAAACCTGTGAGTAATTGTGAACACAAGCAGAGGGACAGCATAAATGCAGACAAACCAGAGAAATAAGAATCATCATCTATTAAAATGTGATCTAGTTGGCCCTATCCACTAAGCCCAACCCAATCTTTTTCTCAAATGAGATTTTTAAAGATAATGAATATGGCATGTTTATGTGTGTGGCAAAGGAAAAATACCTATTAAAGATGATACTGAGACAAAAAGCAGGATAATATTTACTTTTAGAAATTAGCACTACACTTGTATTAGTTACAGAAGTCAAATTTCTGTTTCCCAAAATGCCAATGGAATGGAGTTGAATACTAAGATCATCCAACAGCTAACGAACGTTACTCCATGGAGATCTTACAGCAAGAATACCAAGTTTCATTTGTCTAGACTTAGACACAAAAAGTCACACAGACATACACTTACCCTGGATTAATGAAAAGGCCGATGGTGACAAAGGAGCCCACTTCCAGTCCCTGTGTGTTGCTAGGAGGGAGGGTTGGGTTGGAGCTGGGGGGAACAGATAGAGAAGAAAGGGAAGAGGAGGCAGCAAGGATGGGGTACAGCACACAGGGGAGGTAAACCCATGTCTGTGCATCTCAGATAAGAAGCAAAATCAGTATATGGGAGAGGAGAGGAGAGGAGAGGAGAGGAGAGGAGAGGAAGGTTGAAAAGTGTCAAGGAGGAAGTGGATTGAGATACCACCACAGGTGTTGGGAAGAAAGAAGATGGTTTGTAGGACTTCCTAAACTACTGGAGAGAAGCCAGGACTTGGAACTATTTGGGAGAAGTCATTCTGTTTTGGACAGACTCACAAAATAGGTTGTGATGGGCCTGGACTGCAAAGGGAGCAAGTGCTTTATCCATCACTTAGCTGGCAGAGCAGGGATGACTTTGCTCCAGGCATGTGTTTTGTCACTATCACTGTGAAGTCATCCAGCAAGAAGCTTAGGCCTGTGACAAGGTAACACCAACTTTTGGAGGGAGATGGGGAGAAGAAAAATCCCTACTCCTTGTATTGTATTGACTCTCTTAACTCAGCTACTTCCTTCCCTCTTACCTTGTGAGCCTCTTCCCGGCTCACCCTTAGAGCTTGTTCTGTTGCAAACAATGAGGACAATGTAGGTTATGTAGTTCCTTGTTCATGGTATGCTGAAACTCAGTTTTGACCGTGCTGCTGAGAAGTTGGAGCTGACTCTGAGGTAAACACACACATAGGTGAGTCAGAGAAAATGAACATAAGGTCATAATTATTAGGATTCGTTCTTAATAGGTAAGGGAGTCTTCCAGGGTTTCCACAAACTAGGCCTATAAGAAGTGGTAATTTAATTTGAAGTGGTTCATTGGACTTCATTTCCACCCCCACCCACTCTAGTCTTATAGCCATAAACTGTTTTAAAATAGCTTTAGTTATGAGTTATTTAATGCATTAAATTTTCAACTGGACACAAAAATCTCTCTTAATGTTTTCAAGAGAGCTTTCAAGCAGCAGCTCGAACTGCTGGGGCAAACATGGACAGTACCTTTAAGCCTGGCCCTGGAAGACACAGTTTCTGTAACTGCCAATAATGCAGTGTGACTCCATGGATTTTCCTAAAAACAAAATGCTCAGCAATTTCCACACACTAAGAACTGCCATGGCAAGTATTAAGGGGAAGAGATACAGCAGACTGACTTGTCCACCTGTCAGTGATGCATAGTTCCTCTCAAAATCAAAAGCAAGCTGTGCTAGAATCGATAGCTGACAATAAAGATAAAACAGTATAAAAAGTAAAAATGTTTTTGTTTTTGTTTTTTTTTTTTAATTGGAATAATAGTTTCCTGCTTGTGAAAACTGGTATAGCTCAATGTGTTCCAGAAGTGGGGGGAAATTCAAGAGTCTCCAAATCCACTGAGAGCTTGTAGCTCACTCACTTCCTGTGCTAAAAAACCAAACATTGTCTGTGCTGTTCTCCAGGGTTGGTGCAGAAGTCGTAACAGAGACGAGATCACAGCCAGGCTTAAATCTCACGTTTGAAAATGCAAATATTTTGGTCTTAGCATTTTTTACTCATTTTTCACACTGTCATGGAAAGACTGCCTGGAGCCAGGATGCAGCAGCCTCTATGTTCCCTTAGCCTCAGAAGTTGCAGGCTATGGTTTACCATGGGGCAGGAATGCCAATCCAGCTTCCAGAATGGTCAGTGCACATTTCAGAGAGGCGTTTCATGTGCTCAGAACATAAGTGGAATTGCTAATTGAATACTCTCATTTAATCTTCATTTGTCATGATAAGTAGATGCCGCTTCTCAGCATGGCACACAGTGCAGACTGAAAAATGTTGAAGTGGAGCTTTTATTCCTTTGACTGATTTCGTTCTTGTCTTTGCTTCAGATTTCAGTGAACTAAGGTGGATTTGCGCACATTTGAGCCATACCACTTCCAGTTTCCCTGAAATTCCTTGTTCGTTTTGTCCTGGAGAGAAAAGTTTTTGCTGCATTAGGAGTGCTTGTTTTCTTGTCTCATTTGCAAAATGTATCTCTGAAAGCTAGACCTGATGTAGGCAGGAATTGGAGAGACTTGATTTGGAGCTGATCTATTGGTTCAGAGACAGCACCTTGGCACCTTGGACCCCTTGAGTGCCAGATGGATTATTTTTGGCCTCACATCAAGTGTTAGATAGTGTGTAATTCCAAGTCTCTTTCACATCCTCAGATACGAGCATATTCAACACACGGATGCATCTCAGTCACTCACTCCGTAGGATGTGGGTATTATCCCCCATGGTACAGCAGGAACTACAAACGAAAGGCAGAGCCCAACCTCCCATCCTGTCCTTGTCACCCTCACTCTCTGCTCGGAAAATGAAGCACAGCAACTCTTGTCACCTTGAGACATTCTGGTTTAGGTCACATCTTGTGTTCTCTCTACGCTCTTGACACAACCCTTGCCAAGGGGAAGAACTAAAGAAAATCCTCCCACCTCTCTTCAGTTTTGCACAGAAACTTTGTGCCAGACTGTGTTAAGAGCTGCCAAGTAAAGAGTTCTGGTTTGCAGACCTGCTAGGGGAACTGTACCTCTGAGTAACCAGGAAAGGTGTGTTTAAAATTCATAAACCATAGCTGAACTGCTTGGTGACATATTGTTGTCCCTGAATGATGGGAGGCCAGCATGCTTCAGATATTTGGTATGCAAAATTAAAAAGGAAACTCAATAATTTAAATCCAAAGTTTGTTTTGAAACACAAATGTAGTCAAGTTCTCTTGAAATTCCAGTTTATCCCTTTCTGTAAAGGAAGTGGTGTACAGAGACTTTTTCCATAAGTAACATACACCTTATAAAACAGGGATCAAAAAAGTTTATTTTTTTAAAAGCTGTATACTAAAGGGATTTGCATATCTCATAGCTGCCTAAGTGGGGTTACTGGCACCCAAATAGAAAATAAGATCATCTAGCACTCAGGCAATGAGAAGCACTGGACAGTGGAACCACAGTAGTATGATTATGTTGATGCATTTAATTTTAGAAATTAAATGATGGGCTTTTAGGTTTAGGGTCATTTTTTTTTTCTAAGGAAATACAAGGATAGATTAAATGGGATGGAAAGGAGCAAGGAAATGTTCAGTAAGAACACTCCTTCAATCACAGTTTACTGCAGGTTTTAAAATGATATCGAGGACTTCCAATATTCTTTCAGACACTGCAGCAGAAATAGGCTTAATCTTTTAGAATTAATTTCTGTATTTATATAGAAATACATATTTCATACAAATATCCTTGCCTGTAGCCACTGCACAAAAGCAAATTCATTATGAATTTAGCATCTTAATCTCCAATAAACGAGCTGTTATTATTTCTTGAATTATAGGGCTATTAACTGATGGTTTTGTACATGATAAACTTTTAGGTAGGGAACATAATTAATTACTTCATAAAACCAAGAAAGCTGTTGAGGTTAAAGGCAGATGAGGGGCTTCCTCATGGCTTGTTTTTCTGCTGCTTGATTTCAGACATGGACATAAAATAAATTTACAGAGTTGGTTTTGCATGTGCAAATTGTGTAAGGGCAGAGAAATATCTTTCAGTCAAGACTTAATCACAATTTTTGTACGTTCGCTCTCTCCCATTAGGGAAATGATTTCTTTCTATGCCTTTAGACTGGCCGAGCATATGATGAAATCTATGATGGGAGGCCATGTCCTGCTAGTATTTTACTCCCCGTGAAGTTCAACAGATTGGTCCATACTCCAAACTACTGCAAAATTCAGTGACATCTGAAAAAAAAATAAGAAAAAAGTTTATGTTTAAAATCCCGATGTTCTTCAGGTACAAGCTCATTCCTGTACTAGTATGTTACTTCTCTGTAAATTGCACGCCAAGTAGAATTTGCTATATGAGTGTGAAAACTAAGAGGATATGTCATTAGGCCCTGTGGAGAGCAATGTACTGGGGATAGCAGAGGCACAGGAACAGCCTGATATCAGCTGTCAGGCCCAGGGGTCATAGTCACATCCTCTTATCACCTGCAATTTGCATGTCTTCCCAGCCTTTTCATCTTCTGAAGAGAGAACTTACAACATCTGGCAATTGCTGAAGAGTACTTGGGAACACAGATTTTTGTCACATGGGATAAGGTGGTGTATCTGTTTGTGACCAGCCATTCCCTCTGCAGCACATACGTCAGCCTTCTATAAGGCAGTGGTCTCCATGGGATCTGATGAAATTCTGAGATCTTTACTGGCGTTGCTGAACAGTGGCTGACTCACATGAATCATCCCAGTGATTTCAGCTGTTGAAGAGCTGCTCACCAGTGTGAGAAAAAGCTTCCTAGTTTCACATTTTTTTGCTGTTTGCTTCTTGTTTATCAAGCAGTATGTTAAGTCTTCCCGGTGAGCTTAGTATAGTGGTATTGTTACGACAGCTCTCCATGGAACAAACCAGGAAGGACAAAAAGAACAATACTGAGGCATATGAGTAGTTTTAGATTGTTTGATCGATGGCTTACAGCAGCAGGTCCTTATAGTACTGCCAAACCTCTCAAAAGATGGGAATGCTACACTGAATGAGAGGTTATTTAATCAGTCTTCACCATCGGCAGAAGATGATTTTAAGATGACTGCTCTTTTGAATGAGTAGGTCTGATGCTAGAGCTTGAAGGTACAGCACGAATTTGAAACCACAACAATGACCCTAAGAGGAGAGAAAAATCTAATTGGGAGAATGAGGCAGGAGGTTTTATTTCTGCCCTACCAAGGGCTTTCTTCTATGCACAGAGCGGGAATCCAGCATGAGGCCAAGATCTGTCTAGTCTTACTATCTGTCTGTGGAGTGTCCTCATCTTTAACCTTCTTGCAATTTCTGGTCAGTGAACCAACAGTCTGATGAGCTACTGAGGCAGCATTTACCTTTTGGTCTTCTCTTCATCCAGTCAGCAGAGTAGGAATGAAGTTGGGGCCAACGGTGCCAAAGGCTAACTTGAAAGTGAGACTTGGCTAAGAGTAGGATGCACGGAAGTAAGGAGGTTTTCTCAGCTCCTTTCACTAAATAAACTTGCTCACTGTCTTTTGCAGTTTAGAAGTTTTGCTGGAATGCCTGTCCTTAGTGAATGACTAGACGTGAGGTGGCCATCTTCGGAGTAGATTGCTGTAATGCAGTCTTAGATGGAGCTATTTCTGGAGACTGAGAATGTAGTTTTGCCACCCGCTAAACTACCAGAGAGAATAACCAAGAGGGAGCTATATACTTTTATATGGATTTGGAAAGGACTAGATCTTCTTAAGCAAAGAGAAACATCATAATACATGTTTATGGGTCACCATCTGATTCCCACTTGATATTTTTTTAGGTATAATGGTCTATCAATTTTTCCTTCTATCTGTCCCAGAGAATATTCTCTCCTAGTGTAGTTCCACCAAAGTACTTCATCATTCTAATGCAAGGAGCACCTTTCTTTTCAGCATTTCATATGCTCTTATCTTCAACTAAATTGAATACTTGCCAGTCATGTCAATTACTTCTGTCCTTTTCTAAAGAATGGGTTTGAAGAGTAAAGTAGGTCAATTTGAGAGTAGTTTGGAAAACAGAGTTTGTAAGGATAGCATGAGAATATGATAGTCTCATTAATTACATGTGTGCCCTCCAGCAAGAGATGAGATTTTTAATGCACTCAAAATAGACAAATCTGAAAATTTGAAAACACCCCAGATTTGTACAGCTGCAGTCTGATGACTCAATATTAGCAAATAATTCATGATTTAATCAAACCAAGTCACTTTGTCTTTTTGCTCAATTTTCCTTTTTAGTGCATGTACATTGAAGATTTCCAGGATTATCTGTAAATTCTGCCTACTTAATGCTTAAATGGGGTCATTCAAATTACTAACTCTCAAACTGAAAACGTGAGGTATGTTTGTTCAGTGCTATTGCTCATATATTATTGTGGCTACGTCTTCACTAGGTGAATCACTGGCATCTATGAATCTTGGATTAAGTGTAGTTTAGAATTCTTAATTATATATCCTCTATGTTAATGGTTACCATTTTAATTCCAGAGAGTATTCAGACACCATTCAATTATTTGTGTGAAGACTTACAAGATATTAAGATTCGTTGTACAAGAGAAGACACTCAAAAATTTAAGTAAAGAAAGAAAAGTATAACTTTTCCCCTCCCACTTTTTTACCTAGATGTACTAAATATAAAGAAAATGGAAATAAACCCTGGCTTTGAAAAGGATGTATTTGAGAAGAGCCTAAAAGAAATTGGAAATTGGACTGGAACTACCCCAGAGATTTTTTTTTTCTGGAAATAAATCTTTACAAGACAGTTATATCTTCAAAGTAAGTTTGCTTTTCCCTCTGAAAGAGTGTATGAACTATGTTACACATTTCCCAACTGATTTTGCCCAAGAGATTCTAAGAATGAAATGGCTCTTGGGAATCCTAGGCAAGAATACCAGGTAGTTTAGTCTAGCTTGTTTCTAAATAGTTAATGGGAAAGGTTAGGCTGTTCTGCAGACCAGTCTGGAGTGTGGTAAACACATCACTGAAATGAAAGGAGGAGAAATAGCACGGCTTACCCTGAGTCATCCAGGCTTCAAACCACATAGTAAAAGGGAAAGAGAAAGATCCTCCCTGATTCTCATGGGGGAGAAGCACACTGAGAAATCAGTGATGATTAACAAACATTATTCAGACATGAGGTAGGAAGACAAGCAGCTTTCCAAGTAACTCCCTTTACTACAGTAGCCAAGTGGAAAGCAAGCCAATTCCTTTAATTAGGACATGATATCTCGCTCACTTGTTACCTCATCAGCCAGCTGCAACTTATCATAACCTAGTTTATGAGCTCCCAAGGATGGAGAGCACATTTTATGGGAGTCTTATATAGTACTTACTGCTACAGAACCTGCTCTATAACTGACACTGTAAACACTGTTACTACCAGTAAACCCAACAGAATAATATGGTTCGGAGACAATATTACCCCCAGGAAAATGTATGTAGGTACAGAGCTAACAAATTAGCCCAGTTATGTATGAACTTAATAATAAATCCTAATAAAAACAGGATCAAGAAGAAAATTTATTTCTTTTCAGCTCATGTATAAGATGGAAGAATGGTCACATGATGTGTGAAAAAAACCCAGGCTTATGCAAGAGAGAGCTAATACTGAGAAAAAACTAACCCAAACAAACAAACAAAAAGCCTTTTGGAATAGAAATGTCATGCCCATTGCAGAGAGGTGCACTTCCCTAGACTTTGAGACTGGCATGAATAATTTTGACTGCCTATTATTGACTGCCCATGAATAATTTGCTCGAGCAGTCCCTATGCACCTTCTGTTACACAGGCAGCACCATTGCTGAGGACGTTTCACCACATAATCTTCACCTCTTGGGATATTTGAAGAAACAAACAGGTCCCTGGTCTGTTCCAGGGCCGGGAATTTTTTACTTCTTATTTCAACAGAGTAAAATATAGGGAACCCCAAAATGAGGTATAATTGAAAATAAATCTAGCGGTGCACAAATTGGCTAGTCTTTTGAGGTGATCTCTTTGCTCTGCGTGCCAGTCTACAATTCTTGCCTCATCTTTCCTTCTCCCTGTTCCAGAGATTTTGCTTTCAGTCTTGCATGAGAGCAATTTGGCATATTGAATGACTCTTGCATTCCTCGTCAAATCATCAAGACTACCTGTCCTCATTCTGCAGGAAATAATAAGATCAAGGAAACTTTTTTTTCCAGCTCTTTACAGCTCATCAAGGTACCTCCTCGTAGGGTTGGATTCATCGTTTCTCCATTTCTTTCCTTCAGTTTCCCAAGTCAGGGACTTGAAATTCTCAGAACTTCTGCATCATCCAGTTACCAACACTTTCCTTGGGAAAAGAGCTCTATCTGACATGATCAATATAAGCTCTTCTAACCCCATTTTGAACAATGAATAATTTCTTATTCCCCTTGCAGCTCCAGAACATCCTAGCTTCCTAACCTGTATCCAAAGTGGAAACAGCTTCACAACTGTTTCCAGGACTGGAAAATGAATGGCTTACCCACCTGAGGATGAATTTTATCATTGCAACTATCTTAGAGCTATTTTTATTACACAGTCTTTGAGAAAACTTACAGGATCCATTTGTTTTTCAATGACGTTGGGTATGTTCTGAGAAGCAGCAAGTGATGGAGGTGATAAGCTGAGATGATTTCTAGAAGGCCAATTCATCCTTTGTGGCTGTCACAAGGCCTGAGCGTCTCTGCAAATAATATTTCATCTGTCTGGCTTAAAATCATTTTGAAGGCCCAAAGGTGACGACTAACTTGGGAAAACAAGTGACCCTACACGGCACCTTTTGGAGACAAATTTCTGCTTAACACACAGGCTAAGGTTTGAACAAAGCAAGCCTTGAAGACAATGCAGCAGCTTCATAAATTTACTTGACTGCTGCTTCTTGACTTTCTGCCCAAGTTTTTAATACTTTTTTTTTGCTAAAAAAAATTCTTCCTTCATTCGGAAGAATTTGTTTTCACAGAGCACTTTGATATTCATGTAACTCTTCTATTTTTGTTGTGTCTCCACTAGTTTTCACAGCCATACAATGAAAAGAGAAAGGATCTCAGATGCTCAGTAAGTATTTACTGTATTAGAACCGTTGATAATTGCACCATGAGGAATGCTGGATCTTACTCTTTGTGATTAATCTTGAGAAGTGAATCAGAAGAGAGAGACTTGAAGTGAAAAATCAGGCAGTGCCAGGTTTGCTTGTGCAGATTACAGGACCTGAAGAAAGCATGGCAGAAGCAGCATGATACACTTCTTTAGAAGTAGGATTTACAAATATATTATATAACTATTTTCCACATACATAGCACACACTCATCTCTTCTGGAAGTATAGCATCATTTTCTTTGTTTCTAGCTGCCTGTTTCTGCCTTCTAATCAAAAGGGCCTATAAAACTCTGTAAAAAGCACCAGCTGCTTCTGTTCTAGCTACAAGGAGGAAGCCATTAAAAAAAAAACACTCTGGGAAAGACTTTGCAGGAAGGTCTCAATGGGCAGTGCAGGTGTAACCCCGGAATCAAAACAAAAATGCTCCTGAGCAACTCTAAAATCCTGAACTGTAAGGCAAGGGTCCAAACATGGTTAATTAACAGCTGCACAGAGTTGATATCTGCCTGGTGAGCTGGGACCTCTTTTTCACTCATACTTTAAAAGCCTAGAATTATTTGAAATGGATATAGGCCATATGAATACAGTTCTTTTAATTTCAGGTCTTTTCTTTTAGGTTTTTGGTATGAATTCCCTATATGATGTAGACACAAATGAAAAGTGCACGTCTGCACTATTAAGTCACATTTTCTTTTGAAGACAGTGGAAATAAGTTGTGCTAAAGAAAATCATCTCATCTCTACTGAAAATATTACTCTGCAATTAAAGTTGCTCTGCAGGTTTGGGGTTTGTTTGTTTGTTTGTTTTAAACTACTATAAAGTCATAAGTCCTCAGGGGGTAGTTTCTCAGGAGATTACTGAGTAAAACACATAAAAGCAACAATACACTAAAAGCAGATATGTGGATCCTATCTGTAGAAAGCGTGATCAACCATATCTTTTATGTCAGAGAAAGGACAAAACTGCATTATAACATTTATTCTCCAATCAAACACCAAAAACGATTGTGATTCTTTTTGGGAGTTGGAAGGAGGAACTTCACATTCCTCATTTGAGAGCTATGTGCCCTCAGGCTTAAAGATCATACGACAAACACATTAGGGGAAGGAAGAATAGTGTGGGTCCTGGTGGAGTTGTGTGCATTCATCAAGGGAATCTAAAAACACAGTACAGGAAAGAAAAAATAGGAATTTGTGATGCCTTGAAACTCTTGGCTAAAGAAAGCACCAGAAATGTAGGCAAGTATTTGCTTCTTGAGATTATGTTCCCAATAAGACATCATTTTTAGTGTGCCTCATGTTGTTTTTCTGTGAACTTTTTCAGGGAACAAGAGAAGAAAAATATCACCATACAGGTTGCAATATGGGCAATCACACAGGAAGGCAAATTGTCCCTATAAGGGGTAAACCTCCTCTATTTAAAAACACCTTTCTTCCACCTGTGAACTCTTATTTGGTCTTGGAGGAGAAAGACATCCCAAGAGCAGTGCCTGAAGTCATACAATACAAGAAGTCCAACATTACAACAGCAAAAATTCCCAAGCTCAAGATACAACATATTGCTACCAGGTGTTTGAGCTGAGAAGTAGACTTGGCTGAGAGGTTGGCTACAAGTCCTATAAATGAAAACTTCCCCACAAAGTATGGACGTTTCACTGCACTGAGCTCATGCAGAGGGACTTTTGAGGTCTTAGTCTCTGTTACTTATCAGGAGGTGGTAGGGAAGAATAGTGTTTCTTTCCACCAACAATGGCTTTGCCTCTTAAAACTTACAAGAAGCCATCCTCAGAGTCCAGTGAGGGCTGTCTTTACAGAGTGCCAACCCCCTTTATATTAAGATGGCCTGGAGATCATAGAAGTCATACAGAGTGGTTTGGCATTTAATGGACAAATTTGCCTTTTGTTTTCACCAGAGCCAACACTTTGGATTCAGTGTCTCATCTTTGGATTCATAGATGTCTTTTAGCAGTGCTTCAGAAGAGAAAGCTTTGGCATTTTGGGATTTTGCACAGAGCTGTAAAGTATCTCTACCAGCTGTTACTTGCAAGAATGGCTGTGGGACCTGCATGTTCACATGAATACCCTTTACTTGGCAGCACAAGACTCCCTTCTCCATTTCTGTCCAGCCTCTGTCATCCTTACAGCAGCCTTCCACTACATAAAGGGGGCATATAGGAGAGATGGGGAGGGAGTCTTTATTAGGGCATGTAGCTATAGAACAAGGGGTAATGGTTTTAAATTCAAAGTGGGTAGGTTTAGATTAGATATTAGGAAGAAATTCTTTACTGTGATGGTGGTGAGGCACTGGAACAGGTTGCACAGGGAAGTTGTGGATGCTCCATTCCTGGAGGTGTTCAAGAACAGGTTGGATGGGGCTTTGAGCAACCTGGTCTAGTGGGAGGTGTCCCTGCCCAGGGCAGGGGGGTTGGAACTTGATGATCTTTAAGGTCCAATCCAACCCAAACCATTCTATGATCCTTGTGCATGTGCTGGGATGCCAGTTCCTCACTTCTGTCTGGACATCCTGCAGCACTCTGGGTGGCTGCTTCAGCAAGGCACTTCACTCTACTGGATTTCCTTCTCATTTATCTCTTCCCTCACAGCAAGCTTCCTGAGGAAACAGAACAAAACTTCATTTAACAAGACTGGGAGACCAAGTTACATGTTAAATCAATGTTAAATGCAATCCAAGCCTTTTCACAGTAGACGTTCTCCCTATCTGTCTCTCACCCAGAAGCCCTATGGCATCTTTTAGCTCTGTACAACAAAGGTGTCGAGATCTTTGCAGTCATTTTCTTGTATTAATGCTCAGTCCATCTGGAGCTACTAAAACATTCCTATTATTTTATTAGTTAACAGTTGTACATGTGTTCTGTACAGCTCTAATTCTCAGCTGTTTTTTTTTTCCAGCCTTCTATAGACCACACAAGAAGTTAATTAAGGAATAGGTTGTGTTACTTTTCTGTGTTACCAGTTTATTAATGATGGCTGAGATGAGGTCCCTTCTGGGATGATACCTACCTTTTCCACGATAGTTGAGACAGTACAACTTGTTTTACCACAGGAAGCAATAAACCAAAGCTGCTGAGGGACTGGGGCATGACTGTAATTACATCACGCAGAGCAATCGACATGTAAACAAACATTCAAGCTGTCAAGGCTTCCTTTCTAAAAATTTGGAATAAACTCATTTAACATCTTGTATGTGACTCATATATTTACAGATCTCATGTTGTGTGCTAAGGAGTTGAAGCAAAGCCTAAAGAAAACAGCTACATAATAAACAATTCATTTTATGGATGGGGCTGGCACTTACTTTTATGAGAGCATATGGTGAATATTTAGAAGACAAATCTATGCAATTCAATTTCACCTCCAATATGCATATTTTCCAGTGAGTGGCTTAAGGCCAAACAGGATAATATCCCTTGTGGAATCCCCCACACCACTCTCAATTGATTCAAGACAACAAATTTAATGTGGGCTGCCAGTCATTTGTGGATTCTCTAAGTTGAATGTTTTCCCAGATGTTTAACTTCCGTGGGACTAAACATTCTCCTCTATCTGGTTCACAGGGGAAAGCTCCTATGGTAGCTAGATGTATTATTTTTGATATGATGCTAATTTATGGGTTTGATATCCTCAGCACATAGAGCCTTTGTGACATCTTAATATGTAAGAATTCCCTTCTGTTTGCAGCAGGAAACTGATAGTGTATTGACTCTTAGCAAAGCGTTAAGAAAAATCAAAGCATTTTTGTTTTTAGTGGTCTTTCACACTGTAATTCTGCCCCATTTCTCTTGCTTTGAAACAACAGGGCCATAACAGGATCAGTATGAGTGGGTGTCCATGAAAACCCTTACTTGGAAAAGCTGATAGCAAAACCAGGATTGCTCTTTACCGCTGTTCAAGAGGTTTAGAGCCTGTATTACCCTTCAAAGCATTTTCTTGACTTTCCTTGACTGCAAGAAACTGTTCAAACTACTTTTTTTTTTTTTTTCCAGTGCAAGTTAAAATTCATCACTCTTTTTACTGTAAAAAAGGAAAATCATATCCCTGACAGAATACGTTCCATCCCCAAGGCACCAAATATTTATTGGGCTAATGGCCCAACCATAGGAAAACAGTTGATGTCACACAGTATTATCATATAACTTAATTGTTATCTTTATTTTTATCATTATCATCTTTGGTATAACATGGCTGAAATGATTCAAAGCTGCTAGAGAGAGAACAGCAGACAGTTCCTGGAACAAAAAGCCTTAGCAGTCAGATAAGGTTTATCTCTAACTCTGAAATACCTCTCACCAAAATCTGCCATTTTAAATATGATGAAAATAAGGGGAAGATTTGTGTATTTGGAAATGGAGTGGAAGAGAAGAGACAGTTGGATAACTCCTGCTCTCCATCTGTAAAGGGTTCCTGCAGGTGTGGCTGGCAGTGCCCAGGTCTCTGTGCCTTTGTTTCCCCCATGAGCAGGGAGCACGGAAGTGGTAGAGAGTCCGACTGTCTGGGCTGGACTCTCTGCCTGAGTCACTTCAGTAATTCTCAGTGGAACAAGCAGAGTAATTTCTGTGAAGAATTTCGCTCATGAGCTTTTTACCTAGAGGTAAATGGTTTCAGAAGTCACCAGGAGAACCAAGCCTTGCAATGTATTTGTTTGCCAAAGTAAAGAGTAAAATTGCCTGCCATGAGCCTACATCTTTGTCTGGATTTGAAATATGTGTGTTCTGGTGAAAAAATGGGGTGTGGATGAGCATTTGATATTGCTTATGTGCAAACCTGAGGTTTTGGCCTGGGCTTACAATACAACAGAATTAAGTCTAAGTTAAATGTAGTCCTAATGCTAAGTGTGGACTCTGCAAATGACAGTGCTGGCCCTCATGCTGGGGCTTTGCATTACTGGTGTACAGGTCTGATGACAGTTAATATTGGGTACCTCCTTGTGCTGGGTTAGCACAAAGGATGGGACCCAGGATTTAGGGTGCTGAGGCAGGTTCTCCTAGAACTAGAGCAACAGCTGGACTGGAAATAAGAAACTGTTTAGGATGAAAGTCGTGGATCTTTTGCCAGCATGTGAGAGACAGATGCAACTGTGGATGGACAGAGGGTGGCACCTGGGGGGAAGAATGGGCACAGATAAAGGTATCTGCTAGGCTCTTAGCCTCATCAGCTGTCTGCACAGCCTCCAAGAGCAAAGTTAATCCTCCAGCACTGTATTCCCTATGCTGCTCATCCTTACCTCCTAATGCCAGTTAAGAAACAGCCTTCAGATGCACCATGGTTCAGTTTCTTTTTTATCTGAACACTTAGCAGAGTTTATATAGCCTTTCTTCTTTTCAAATGTAGTTGAAACAGGAGTATGACACTGTCCTGGTTAGAGCTAAACAACCAATTTTTCAGTAATTTTACTTCCTAGCTAGGCTTCTTCTAACACTCTGAAATTAACATCATATTGTGGAGAAAACTGTTCACTTTTAGAGTGATAAGATCAATGTTTGGACTCCATGCCAAGGTATGCAGAGAGGCTCTTGCTTATACTTATTGCTATAACAACCAAGGTTAGCTAATTACTTATTTGCCTCATTGGAGGGTTGGAAATGGAAGAGTGTAGAGGGGTCCCGCCTGCAGGGAGAAGCGGACAGGACAGATGACCCGAACCTGACCAGCAGGGTTATTCCATCCCATCTGCCCCACTATCAGTATAAAAGCTGAGGGAGCAAAGGATCAGTGCTCTTTCTTCACTGGCTGATGTCCTTGGAGGACCCTTTCTGTTCATCTGCTTTTGATCCCCATATCTGTGTTCCTGACTCCAGATCTGGAATCTAGTTCCTGTCTGTGCAAAGTCCAGTCAGGGACTTCCCCAGTCATCCTGGGAGCTTGATACAGTTTTGTATATATTTTATCTATCTATTTTATTATTAACATTTCATTAAAGTAGTTTAGTTCCTTCTAAACTTGTAAATCCTTCTAAACTCTCCTGGGAGCGAGAAGTTGGGGGGAAAGCCTCTGTCACCATCATAGACCAGTTCAGTCTAAGCCATGACAGACCCCTTTGAAGAGTAGCCTGGATGCAAATCTCAGAGGCTCCCTGAAATGCCGTCCTTCACGCCTGAGCAGCTTTGTGCTCTGCTGCTCTTTGGGAGCAGGGAGTGGGTTCTGTTTCTGGGCCCTGGTACAGCCATCGATTAGCTGCAGGCTCCAGAGAGCTGTGGTAAATGGGGGCCCAGTGGGAGCCAATTTCTTTATCCCCTGCAAACAGCCAGGGCCTGATATTGTATTCTCTTCCTTGCTAAATCCCTCAGGTGCTCTAAGTACACATGGGATGGAGAATCAAGGCCCAGGACCAGGGAAGAAAGAGAAACCTACTTCTCTGAAGTAATTACAGAATTACTGGTACTTCTAGAGCTCAGGGTAATTGGCCAAAGTTACTGAATCATGCCGGGAAAGGAAGAGGCAGTCTGTAATGCTTCATATCTGCCTTTGTTTCTAACTATAATTTGAATGCTTAAAACTTCAATGAATAATTATGAAGCAACATGAAGGTGACATTTGAGAGGACTAGGGAAACATCAATTATTAATAAACTGAGATAAATTGAATATAATAAAGAACAGTACTCTAAAATTGTGACCTTTCTTCCCTCATCCTTCAAGGCAGAATGCAGGCTCCTGTTGTTGATACTAAAGGAAAGGAGGGTATGGTTACAATGCCATAGATCCTCAGTCATAACCGTATCGGGATTATTTAGAAAGCTTGGTCTTTTAAAATTGAAGTTCTGCCCTGACTTTGAAACCTGACCTTACTGAGCACGTATGAAGAAATCATTTGATGGTTTGATACTGCTACAGTAAACTTTCCTCTTTTCCTACAGCAGCACTAGATTTCCAAGAGCAGTTTTGCCACCCCTCTAGAGGAATTCTAGAATCTCTAAAGGAATCTAATGCCCAGTTGATGCTGGAGTGGTTTCACACTGTTCAGCTGACAACAGGCACCACATGAATCCTCCTTTTCCATGCCAGGCCCCTCTGAGCTGAGTAAAGATGGGACTGAGAAGAAGAGGGCTCTGTGAGTGCTAAGGGCCTCTTTCAGCACCACAATAAAAGCCTGTCCCAGCTGTTTTGCTATAGTGGTTCCTATTGCAAAAGAATATATGTATAGCTTCTAGGCAGAGACAAGTAGGCACAGACCAAAACTTGGTGCCATCCACAGAGAAAAATATCACATTAAACACAACTGACCTCTTTCTTTTCTTCCTCCTTTTTATTTAAATCCAGGCTTAGTCCCACCATTGGTGCAGAAAGCATAAAGAAATAGATTGGGGTGGTACTAGATTTCATTTTTCCAATCTGCAGCATGATATTTGCTGTACAAACAGCTCCACACAATGTCTCTGCTGCTTGCCAAGCTGGCCTTTAATTGTGCTGGGCGAAGGCAGGAGGCCAGCACCACCTTCCAGACTGATGTCACCACAAGTTTGTGACATGCCCACAAGCAACATATTTTCATAAGAACCCACGCTCCTCATTCACCACTGAGACCAGTTTTTATTTGCGTTAAAATCCCTATATATGGCAGCATACCACCTGCAACTCCCCTCAGAGATGCTGGCTTGAACTGAAAGGTGTTTTCCACGGTAGCAGTTAAGGCACATTTCACACTCCTGGGTTGGAAATCAGCTGAAACCTGGCATTTATGATGCTGTTGTCTGATGTTGTCATTCTTGGAAAAAAAAGCAGGAAACATAAATGCAGGCAGATCTGTGATTACTCACGCTCCAGCTGCCCTGCTCATCTTGCTCTGCTTTCCCTTGTGTGCTGACCAGGCAGTACAGCAGCCTGGTAGGAAGCAGGTCCCTCCATGGGTTCTGGGGAGCTGTGAATGAGGCAGCAGTGGAAAGCTCATAGCCAGAACCCTTGCAGCTGGAGATACTTTTTCTTGGAGGATGCCCAACAGCACACAGAGCTGGTCTCTGAGCATTTTCTCCTAACCAGGACAGTGCAGCCCAGAGGACTCCCCTTACAGTGGCTGGAGATCTTGCCTGTGACCACAGTGCCTTGTCTGCTCTCACTGGTGAAGCTTTAGGCAGCATAAGACGTGGCTCAGTAATTTTCTTAAGGCACTTATCAACTAATATGCTTGGCAGTACTAAGCAACCCGCTCTGTAACACCAAAGGGATGCTCTCCTCCTGCAAGCTCACGTTCTCTAGCCTCATGGTCCCTTCTTGTTTCATGGAAAAATGCATAGAATCCGGAAGCTTTTATTAAACCTTGCTATTGATCCACGGTGAGTGCCAAGGCACCCTACTAAATTCAACACAGCCTAGGAAGGAGCAGGAATGGGGTTTTTTTCCAAGCCCTCCTGCACCTCATTGAATAAATCATTTAACTCCTGAATGCCACAGTTTCCCAGCTGGCAAAACAGCAACCATCACAGGAGAGAAAGCAAACTGCCATATGTTGCCAAGAAGCAAATGGCTGTGTAAGCACTGTCTGGGTTCATATAGGATCTGAACAGGGAAAATGGTATCAAAATTCAGACATGTACTTAGAAAAGAGGCTGAAAGTCAGACACAGCCCTGCTGGGTGCTGGTAGCTTACATCCTTCATTCTGGCTCCTGGAAATGGGATGGACACCTGTAATCTCTTATGTTAGCTGTCACTTATCGTTGCTGTGATGCTGCCTGACCCCATCTGCTCAAATCTGCCAAATTGTCTGGATTAGAAACTTTTCCGCTGTTGGATTTCCCATCCAAGTTAAAAAGCCATACAAATACATCTTCAGAGAGTGCACATACCTCTAGAAAAATGGGCAAGAGCACTCCTGTCCTCAGTCACAGGACACGGCCAACTAAAGGGCATCCATCCTGCACTGTGAAAATAACTGGAAGTGGATATTTTCTTGCATAGCACTGCTACTGCATTCATATATTTCCGGAATGGCTATGGATTTTCAGTATTCAAAGAGGCCAAGTTTCAAAAAGCTTCTTGTAAAACTGTTCATCTCCCTGCCAGAAACAGGGAGACAAAGAAATTCCTTTCTCCTGCCTCTACTTGCTCAAATTTAATTAGTATCACAATTTCTTCCTGTACTAAGGAAATAGCTGCTTCTTCTGCAGGTCACTCCAGCACAGCAGTATTGCACAGACATTCTGTCACAAATATAAAAACAAGTTCATGGTAAAATACAGTGCTGTAACACAGAGAAAACTTATAAAAACCATCTGAGGTACTCCTGGTAAATATATACACTGGTCAAACTCTTTGGCTGGTATGCCATTACTGGTCAAGCTCTTTGACTCTATGTTACTAGGCGCTGTATGCAGCAGCTACAGCTAAAACTCACGTAACAGAATCCAACATTTCCATAACCACTTGGTTACAGGGGTCACCAGGAGTGTCTGCTAGAGACAACCTGCCACAGCAGTGCTGTGGCCAGAGCAAACACCTTCCCAGGACAACCGTGCTTTATCCAGGAGAAGGATGAGGTGTGTCTGGGCAGCACCTGCTGGGGCCCTTCTAGCACTGTCCCCCCCTATTCCCACAGCACAAACCTCAGCACTCCCTGCCCTGGGTATGAGGCACCTTTGCTTTCATCTTGCCCTCTCTGACAAATTTACATAGATGTGTGTGTGCTTGTGTAATTAGGGTTTGGTTTTTTTTTTTTGGCATGTATACATAATAAAAACAGTCTCCACTGCACATGGGTCTTTCCCGAGGGAGAGGATGAGCAAATAAATTACGGGGCAGATGTTAGTCATGCTGCTTATTAAACCATGGGATAGTAGCATTCAAGTACTGAAGTGGTAAATGTGGCAGGGCTGAATAGAAGAGAGAAAATTATTTTTAGGTGTCTGTTTCTTATAACCACATTTTCAGAGCACACAAAACCTCTTTGATTTCATTTGGGACATAACATTTCATTTCTATTTCTCATTTGGAAAATACTGGGTTAACTGAGGGCAGCTCTACCTGGAGTGAAACCTCTTTGTGCAATGCAGTTGTTTCAATCAGGATGCCCTTGGCCTTTCCAAAACCTCCCAGTGAACACTAGTCCTTTTTTTTTCCAATTTTTATCTGGCTGCTAAAACGAATTGCCAGCAAATCCAAGCAATGAATTAAACTCCAGTTAACTTGGTTTAAACTGAAATTGAAGCCTATTTCTTCTGCTTTCTAATTCAGTGTAAAGCATCAGGAGGACTAACTGCTGCTTCTTACGGCTTTCGAATATGCCACTGAGGCTATAGGTGTCTCAGAGAAGGTTTTTGCAAAATGTATGCTCTGTGAATGCAATGCATGGCTGTTTGTAAGAGCCATCATGCCATAACTCTAAGGTATTTGACAGATGTTTTACATTTTTACAGTTCGGTGGCACGCTATAAACCACGTCTTCGGTGGAGAAGGATTTGCATGCTGTTTGATGTATGTGCCAGCCCGTGGCCTGCTGCTCCC
Source organism: Nycticryphes semicollaris (assembly GCA_013400055.1). Taxonomy (NCBI): domain Eukaryota; kingdom Metazoa; phylum Chordata; class Aves; order Charadriiformes; family Rostratulidae; genus Nycticryphes; species Nycticryphes semicollaris. The sequence continues at coordinate 72,184 of VXBJ01002924.1, forward strand.
TAAAGCAAAGGCTTATTTGCGTAAAACATGCATCAAAAGGAGGTTTAGGTACATGATAGCACACTCAGATGCCTGCTGGAAAAAGGAAATTCACTGTGATGGAGGTTGAAAGCCAAAGTACACATCTCATGATAGCATCTCTATGCTTTATCTGATCACACTGATATGAAAAAGAAATAAAAAATTATGTGTATAAATGATTTAGAAAGAAAAGCAACAATAACAAAACCAGCCACAGCTTATATACTATTCCCCAGACAGCTCTTCAGTCACCATCTTTCCTGGTCCTTCATTAGCATGGAAAATAATGCTAGACTTTAATCACCAAGATTTCCTAAGTAGATTAAAGGCCAATTTTCACTGTCCATTTAACTTATCTTTAAAGCTCTGTATTGTATTTATCTTCTTAATCTGAGATGAGCTTTTATGCACAAATACTGTTTAAAAACAGCAGAGCAAATACTACGTGCTGACTCAGCTCTTTTATTTCCAAGGACCAGCTTTGCAGCAGTCTGCGATTTAAAGTTAAGTGATGCTGCTATGGGATAAAAAATAATGCTAAGAGGTGTGTAAAAGTCTGGCTGGTCAGTTTCTGAAGGACATCTCCTCCACCCTGTTTTGGAAAAGGCCATTTTGTAGATCATGCAAAGTATCTGTTATTAGGGGTCTGTCTTTACCCGTGTATATATACATATATTTAATTAGATCTAAAAATTAAAATAGACTTTCTGTTTCAAAGATAGGTAGGTAGGTAGGTAGGTAGATGGATGCATTTTTATCTTTCTTTCTTTAGGAGACTGTTTTTAATATATACATTTAATTGTGTTATATTTTGTGACTATCAGCTGCTTATAAGTGGTTGCTCATTAGCTGATGTACTTGTAGAAAGATTTAATGCCCAATGTGTTGCCTGATGGGTTTTATTTCTAAGAAGCAGCCATGGAGGTGCTGCCTCCAGGCAGTTGGCAATGAACTTTCTGCATGTAATGCATTATTTTCTGTTCAAATGATTGTTTCTAGGCTGTAATTACCGTGTCTGCAATGCAATATGCACCAAGCCTAATCAGTTCATCTGTCAGCGTTGTCTGCTACCCTGACAAGAGACTAAAATCATTGCAGGCCTGACCTAATAGATGTCAAGGTTAAAAATGTTTCACTGCTGCTTCAGCTTGGCCATTCTCTGCTGTAAGACCAATGGAGGCTTCAGAAAATGGTGTGTGAGAATTTTTAAACTGGATTTTACTGAGTGACCTGACTCCCACAGAAAGAGTTATTTCCACATATCCAATGCTTTCTGGTATGTAGGTCATGGTAAATTTAGTTAACTTGCTAAGTAGCTCAAATAATAATTAATTTTGTTGTAGGGTGGTGGTTTTTTTTTTTTTCCATTCAGGTCAGGAGTGGCCTCAGGTAACAGTGGGCTAGTTCCTTACTTATTCTGGCTTCATTTGAGTTTCAGAGTTGCCTCTGACTAACCTGAAGGACCAGCACCTGAGGGATCTTCTGTGCTGGCCTTGGAGTGATTTCAGGGTAACTTACTCCAGTGGGAGAAACCAGAAACCCTGGTAGTGGGACTGGTTAAACAAACCAGTTCCGGATCTGGGAGCTGATGGTGGCTGAGCAGCGCTTGTGGGATGGGGTCTGCAGTGAATAAAGGTTCTCCTGGTTCTTCAGGAAGGATTGGTGTGAATCAGGAGGTCTGCTGGTCACCTAACCCAAACTTGCCGACCAAGAGCTCTGGTAGATTCTCCTAAGCAGGGAGGTGCTTCTACAAAATTATTTATCTCTGTGCTTGGAAGATGAGCTAATGATTTGCTGAGTAAAAGTACCCCATGTACGTGAGGAGGTGTTATACTATAGTGCTGTGGTTTCTGAATAAATAATTTTTGCTTCTTGATGTGAAAAGTGTTCTATAATTCAGGCAATAGTGTCCCACTTTCTCCTCTGTTGGGTGTCACTACATTCTTCAGGGCATCATTTCTTGGCACCTCAGTCTGTCCTGCTGAAAACTCGAGGGCTTGTTGGACAAAACTGGCACAGAACAGCTCCACCAGCTCAGGGTTTCCCTGTTGGTCAAAAGCAGACTGATTTTTGACAGACACTGTCAGCGTTATAGACAAGCAAGACACATAACCTTGTGTTGCCTCCCATGCAGTAGCACAACTCGAGGTTTGCTACAGCCCAGCTCCCAGGGAAAACAGAATCAGGCCCATTATTTACCAAAGACAGTTCAGGATACTCATTCCCAGGGGCTGTTTCCTGACTTCTTATTTCTGTTTTCCTCACAACTATTTCATGGTCCTTCTACTTTATAAAAAAAATACACGTAATATGTTTTTAAAATACGACTATGCATTATTTGCTATTTGTAAAACATTTAAGATGCTCATACAATATATTTAACTTGCATTTTATATGCACATAATGAAGCTGTGGTGTTGTCAGAGGCATCACAGGCTGAGGGGAACACAGATAATTTGTGAAGCCAGGGCTTTGATTTTTGTCTAAGATGTGATTTCCATGACAAACCACAGTGACATTGTACTAAGAAAATACCCTCTCAAAAGTCTTTGGTTTTGTCATGGAAATAGCTATGACAAAATCATGGCCTTTATTGTTCTTCCTCTCAGTCATATATGCAAAGTGGATTTTTCTTCTGTCCTGCCAGTGCACCGTGCAGAAAATCAAGCGAGGAACAGCACAATATATGACTTCTCTCAGACAACGTCAGGAATTGAGGCTACATTTTAAAGACAAACGTGTCAAAGATGTAGTCAGTGACTTGTGATAAAAGTTCCCAAAGTGTCTAAGTTATTTAAGTCTCTTCCCTGGACAGAAAATCAATGACATCTACGCTCTTAATCACCTAAGCACTTAACATTGTAATTCTTAGTAGCTAAAACATATGGATCACTCCTCTGTAAACAAGTGACCTTTTCAACACCCCAAAATTGTGCCCCGTTGCCTGTTACTGCAGGGTTTAGTATTTTAGAGCTGATTCGATTTCAACCAACTCAGTGAGAAAGAGGTGTCTGCTGAGCACTGCCCTTGGGGCGAGCCTGTCCACTTGCACTTGGCTCTCTCTTCTGCAGCCTAATCCAGAGGGATCACAGCAGGGGAGAGAAGCAGGAGGGGGATGAGGAAAGTACCCAGATCCATGACATTTTTCTGTGTAAACCTATTCTAAAGTCTTACTGTAGGGATTAAAAAATCCAATTAAGGTATATAAAAAAAATATCTAGGGATTTAACAGGGCAAAACAAAATTTGCTATTGTTGGCCTTTAATAGGATTCCCATTGCATAGCCTAGCAGCACTCTTCCCTTTTAGTGCAATATCTGCTTACATTGCTCAGCCAGGACTGTTGCCATTAAGAGACATATAAAACTCAATATCCAAACGATCTTCTTTCCTCTTCTCATTCAGCCATACCTTTGTGGGCAGCTGCCAAGCACACTGTCTTCTAATTATTATTTTTTTTCCTATGAACTTTTCTCCTCAGATCTCAGTCCATAACCTTGGGCAAGACTAATCCAGGGACTTGAGTGCCCTGTCCACAGCAGGGGAGCTTTTGTGCCACCCAACTCTTGACTTCCTGCAGCTCTAACCTGCAACTGATGGCTGCCAAACCACGGTCTTCACTGCCAAACCAGGAACTTCTGAGGATCTGCATTCGGTCTGTCCAGCCCCAGTCCCACATTTGCCTCCAAACAGTTACTCCGAAGGGAGCACTGTCTTTTTTCAGGGCAGCTCCAAGATAAGGGGCTGTACCAGCTTTGCTGAGCAGCCCACTGAGCCCTCCCTCACCTGCAAAATCCTGCCCACACCACCAAGTTCTCTCAGGATTTTTCACTTTTTTTTCAGACGATGCAGAGATTGACCTCCAGAAGGTGTTTGTACACCAAAAAAAGAATGAATAGTGAGAGGGTAAGTCCCAAATCTGCTCTGCTAGGTGTTTTTCAGCAACAGATGCTAATTTTTTATTCTAGAGACATCTACAGCAGGGCAGTAATCTCTCTCACCCAAAGCTGAAGGCAGAACGTCTCATACTCCTACAGGATGGATAAGAAGACAATAAACAGGGAAGGGAAGCAGACTTTGCTTAAAGCCATTAAGCCTCTTCAGAAATCAGACTGAGCTATATGGAGACTGAAGACATTATCTGTCATTTCATATGAAAATCATGTGTACTCAGCAGCTTAATAATATTCCAGCAGGTTGCAGTGATTTACATAAAAGGAAGTCAAAACAGGGGAACAGGGAGCAAGCAAGAGATGTGGTACCTCCAAACAAAGTATGGGGGAGCTTGATGGCACCAGGTACTCAGGGAAGGAAGTAGGAGGGGGGAAGATGCATGTCTTGGGGCACTCTGTGTTCGTGGATATTTTCTGGGAGATGTGAGGGGAATGGAGTAGTGGGGAAGGATGATCCAAGCCCGGTCCTTGTCCAGGCACTTAGACACAATATGCAGGTGGTGTTGCCATGTGGTCCTATTTAAATCTTTCCACGTGGGCTTGGGTAGGTAAGTTAAGAGGTTGTACACCATTACCAGTGCCATTTCTCCTTGTCTGCCTGGAGTGTAAAGGAGAGGGCAGCGTGTCAGGGAGCGGCTGACTGTAGAGATGCATGAAGAGAAGCAGGAGAAAGGGACTTTTCCGCGGCAGTGCTGTGGCAGGAAGGACACCCCAACAGCCTGGAGGGCTGCAGCACTCCCAAAAAGCTGGCTAGACTAGGAGGGATGCCACAGATCACAGTCCTGCTCCTGATCCCTGTTGTGTTGCAGGACCAAGTGATGTCCCAGACACCACAAACCCCTGGGTGAAATTCAGCTATCATTTCAGCCTCATCAGGTGAAGCTGTGACAGATGTATTCACATCCTCTTACACTAATTTGTGTGGCAATCTGCGAAGCTTCTCCTGCCCTGATTATTCGTGAGGCAATAATTCAGATACTCCACAGATACTGAGTGAGCTGCAGACCTTTTAAAAAGGCTTCTAATTTTATCTTAGAAGATTTTAAAATAACCTTAGATAAACTACAGACTTTTTTTTTTTTTTAAATTATTTAAGTAATTATGGAACATGCTGAAATTAATGGTGATGGGGGAAATCCCCCAACCCTACCAGCAGGAATGTTAGAAGATAAAAGCCCTGGTGTTTCCAAAGAGCCAGTAGAAACATGTGATATTTCTCGATGCCACTGTATTTGCTAATTAGATTAGAAAAGGAGCTTACGTTTAATTAATGTGATTCTTCTTAAGATTGTCCATAGGATTTCTGTTTGTGCTTGACCTTCTCCTTGCTGTTGCTTGCTGTCTTGCTTGTGTTTCAGAGATTCCTGCTGTTTCATAAGCACTTTACCTGTCAAGCCACAGGCAGCTGCTTGTCCACACAGACCTTCCTATTTCAGTATGGCCAGCAGCTAATTCTTCAGGCTGGTGTATTCTTGATTTGAAAGGCAAATACCATTTCCTGGTATCAAAGCTACAAATCAGTCTCTTGAGTTTTATTCTGCATCATTAAAAAAAAATAATATTACAGCTGTCACAAGAAACAGAACAGCATTTTTACTTGCTGGTAGTCAACATTGCTCATTCATTTGCAACTTTAACTTACTTGATCTAGGAGCAAGAACTTTTAAGGAAGCAGCAACCCCTCCCCCTCTCACTGCAAAACTGCTCCTGGTAATTAAGATTTTGAAAACAAACAAGGATCTTTCAGTTGTGGCTCAAGTCTTCTTCAATAACCATTGCGACTCTCTTTTGACCTTCTAAACAGTTCCTGCACATGTTCCCCTTCCACTCCCAAACTGAAATCCTTGCAACCATTCAGTGAAATGCTGCAGCATGGTTTTCAAGCAAGTAGGGTGGCCATCATGGACAATCTTAGGCATTCAGACTTGGGGGGGTGTCAACTTAGCATTCACAAAAAAACCCCAGTGAGGCTTTGTGGCAACTGGGAAGGCAATTAGCACCTAATATGACTATTGCTGCTCAGGAACGGTACTGGACACCACCTGCTTTGGCTGATACAATAGGAATTTTCAGCCACTGCCTATCTTGGTAAGTGGCAATTTTCATAAGGATGATGGTGGACATTTTGACACTGGGTTAATAGGCGTGGTCATGTGTGGTATAGATGTGGGAGAAATCAGACCTCAGTGTCTGGTATCTGGGAGCTGACCCAATAAGTAGGGAGTTCATTCTCATTCAGCAGCTGAATTAAACTTCCTAGAAAGTGTGACACAGCAGGATGGGATGGAAGGGGCTTATCGCTCAGCAGAGCTAACCAGGAAGGCTTCTAGGGATCCCAGATGGTGCTCTTCAACAAATGAGCCTCAGAAAGCCTCAGCAAAGGAAATAGAACATGAATGAGCCAGTTCAGAGATGGGATAACTAATCAGAGCAGTTCTGGGGCTCCCAGAGAAAGCATGTGGCCAAACAGATGGTTCCAGGCAAAGTAGCCTGAGAGGCTTCCACCTCTTGGAAGTGCACAAATTCTCAGCTGTGTTTATTTCTCAGTTTTAGCCACCAGTTTTACAAAACCCCTGGTTTTATTGGTCTCTGGGTGTAGTGCACACAAGATACAACCTTGGATTAACATAGGGCACGTCATATTTCTGGTGTTATATTTAGCTGTCTGGTTTTCACTTCCATGAATGCCTGAAAGCAACAAGCCATCTGGCCTAAATGGAACTGAGAAGATGGGTCGCAGTATCTGCACGAGCAGCTGTTTCATGGAGTTCAGGGAGAGAACTTAGAAACCTTCCCATGGCCTGATCCAGTGCTCACAGGATTCTGCGGAGCAGAGCACAATAGTTGGCTTTGCCATGATTTATTTCATATAAAGAAGCATTCTTCTTCTTCCCCTGTGAATAAAGGAAGAGTTCAGGAGCTTCCCCCTCCCCCAGTTAAATGAACCTTGGAAGTATCATCAGAAAAAAAAAAAAGAAAAACAAACCACGAAGCACTTGAGCAGCTTGTAAATACTGAGGGCTTTATTTCCACTTCACATGGTCTCCAACAGACTCTTAAACAAGACCAGGTACAATTTAGTATGCCCAGAGATCTCGATGGTTTTCCCAAAACGAAGGAAGTTCTCGGTAAACACTGTACATAGCCAGTTGAACTGCTAACGATAATTTAAAAACTCTTTTTGTATAGTCAATGCAAGAATACCAACAATAAAAGTACAGTACAGGTAAATTCACAACAATATTACAGTGAAACAGATTGACTCACATTTATGTGATAGTAGAAGTACAGTAGCAGTATGTACATGCACTAAAGTGCGAGGACCCAGAGGCATGCAAGTCAAGTATTGTAGGTGTATTTTACAGCTATCTCCATAAGACTTTCTGAGGCATTCTTTTTTTTTTTTAATATTTTTCTTGTGTTTACCTGTATTCCCCTCCATCTGAATTAATACAAGTCTAGTGACCTAGCTTAATGGCTTTCCTCACTACTTAAAAGGTATCGCTTCAGACAGTTGAAGCATCTTAAAGAACCTTACTTTTAAAAAACCAATAACACTGACATTAAAATAGAATAAAATTAACTTAAGACCCTAGTTTTACATGAAATTAAAAAAAACAAGAAAACAAAAACCCAAAAAACCCCAAACCAAAATCAAAAACATAACAGTGCAAATATAACCAAAAGGCAGTCAGTATTTGGAGAGAGCGCGAGCACGTATTCAAATTCCCTTAAAACTTAATTTACATCTTATTTTAAATCTTACTTTATATAATTTTTACCCTTTTTTTTTGTTTTGTTTGCTGCTTTTTTTTTTTTTTGTTAATATACTGTATGTAGAAAAGATGGAGACAAAAATAGTTTTCTCAGCTATGAAAAAAATTAAGTTATTACAGGCACATTAACTGTTTCATTCTAGAAACACCTCAGTTTCCCAGGTCGGACATTCAGCAGCTGCGTCTGAGAACATTCTTCGACCTCTCCAAGCGGACTTTTCTCCTCAGCGGCAGAGACGGCTGGCAGGCGACCTGGTGGAGGCAAGTCGCAGCCCCCTGCCCCGTGTTTTCCCCCCAGGGGACTCAGGTCAGCTCACCTCCCTGGCTGGGGGTCTCTGCCGTCTGCTCCTTGCTTCGGCTCTCCTCTGAGGAAGTCAGGTCTCCGGTGGACTGCGACTGTGAGGCAGTAGGGGAATGTGAAGCCCATCGCGATGGTGGGCGCCGGTTCGCTGGTCTCTCTGGCCGGGAGAAGCAGGGTTGGAGGGACGGGGCTAGTGCAGAACAAGGTAGTTCCTTGGCAGCCAAGAGAGCAAAACAGCGGTTAGTGACTTGCATTAGCGGCTGTCTAGATGCGCAAAAGAATTAATCAACCAAAAATTCAAACCAAAAGCTAGGCATCTGTCATGTCACGGGGCAAAAGCAAGCAGCAAACATCTATCTGGCTGTGTGTGGGCTCTGTGTATCTGTATGTATGCCTGTGATTTATGGAACAGGTAAGGAGAGAATGAAAGAAAGGTTTGGCATGAGTTGGAGTAGCTGACAAACTTCCATTTGCTAATTCTCCTTGTGCTAGAGAGAAAAGAGCTGAAAAGTACATTTGCGTGAAAATTCAGGAAAATCCACTATTCATCATGTTGCTCCAAGTGCTGACCTGGCATAAAAGGGCCAGGTTTGGCATTTGCAAGTGGGGTGAAAAGCTACCATTGACTCCTTTTGTCTGCTTCAGAGTTCAGACTGACAAGCAGGAAAGACTTCTTAGCAGCAGAATAATGACTACAGGACTCGTTATGATTTTCAGCTGGATTATAGATGAGGCTTACCTACAGATTTCATCTTCCAGAATGTCACTCCATGCTGCCAGCTGCTGAAGCCTGAGTGACAGGATTCAGTGGTACTGTGCGTTAAAGTCAACATTCACAGAAATGAAAAAAACCTGAAATTTTGTTTCTCTACCAACTTTCCACTCTTCAGGCTTGGTAGCCTGCCTTTGTGATTAGAAACAATCTGCAGCTGTGATTTGTCACCCTGTTACGAGGTTGGTAATTGCTTCTAATACTTATGGACTGTTCTGATAGCACAGCTAGGCTTCCTGCCTTGCTCTGAATGCTCCTGACGTCAAGGTGAGTGATTGTAGGAGCAAGTCTTCTATGCCACAGCCAAACTTTTGAATTTCATTGCAACACTTTGCATTTTATAAAAGCAAATCAGAGGAGTTTGTCAACCTATAGAAACATGTACACTGAGAAGCAGTCACCGGAGAGGAAGGACAGGAGAGTTCAATAATAATCAGTCTCAAAATCAGAAGGCAAACTGTTGATAAATGCAGAGAGAGACCGGAAGTGATACGATGCAAAGGAAAAGCTGTGGCACAGTAAGGCATGGGGAAAAGAAGGCAGCAGTAGAACGATGTAGTAGGAAGCAAAGGGGAAGGAGAAATGTGACTAGGGATGGAGAATATTGTAGTAGGTAACATGATGTGATTGGCAGTGAACAAAGTGATATGCCATCGAACCTCTCCGTTGCAGTGAGAGGACAGAACATGAATGCTAAATGACAGAAAGATCAATTTTTGAGGACACAAAGCTGAGGTATGGGAAATGGAGCTTGTGCAGATGTGTGTTTCTGAGCATCGTCAGACCTGGGGAAGCCTCTGGAGAGGGTGAACCTCAGTGCCTCTGGGCAATACACACCTAACATTCTGTAGTGTGATCTAGAGTTGCACACCACCGCTCAAGGCACTTCCAGAGAGTGAGGCCAGTGAGCTGGTCAGGGGGCTACGGAACCTGCACCGCTGTGTCTCTGCATCCTCATCCCCCACCCCATCTCTGCACCATAAACTTCACAACGACCCTTGCTAAAACAACAGTAAAGGCTGGAATATAAGTTGGTGCTAACCAGAAGGTTGACTCTGTGTCCTTACTTCACCTTATCCCGTTATGGTTTGTGAAAGCTGCCACTAGACTCAGATTTGTTAAGAGAAATCCATATGCACAGCAACACGCACAGGCAGCACAACATGGTGAATTGAAGCTGTGAGATTTGTGGGTTGTTTTCTTAACCTCTTTCTAAACAGCAGCTTAAAATGATATCTCTGTAGCACTGCTTGCTTCTGGCTGCTTTATCCTAGTCTCATAGCAGTCAATGAGAGTCAGCGTGGTGATAACAAAATTTATTTCCACTGCTGTCTCCCAGTTCAAATAAATGCCTCTCTCCAGCACACCCACAGATGGTGGTCAGCTTTTACCTAACAGCAGGGTGAAACTCATCTTATCTGTGATGTACACATGCCCAGCACAAGGCAAGGCTGCACTGGCGATGGATGTTGCTCCAGGGCCAACAAGTGACTGGCAGCTTAATCTTCCATATTGCTGGCTGCTGAGTCAGTCACCTCCTCCCTGCAGTGTGGCTTCCTTGGCATGTGCTAAGGAAATCCAGCTGTGACACAGGAAACTCTCCAGAATGGTTTGTGAAACCCCCTCCTCACTTACCACAGGTAGCTGGCCTAACTAGAAATGGCTAAAAAAATGTCAATATCCTGTGAGCAATTTAGTTTAATGATTACCTGGGGGGGGTGTGGGTGGAGGGGCAGCACTTCCTTAGCCTGGACATTTGAAATGGGAAAGATGATTTCAACTCTAGTTTCTAGCTATTTCCTAAGCTGTCAGCCATCATAATTATGTCTATATTACTAAATAAATAAAAGTTTTCTGGCTCTGAGGAGGAGTGGGTGGTCACAGCTCCTATCTGCACGGCTTCTTCTCTCCCTCCACTGGCCAAAAGTGGGCTGGGAACAGCTTAATGAGCAAAGGTGGCCATCAGCCACAAGCTGGTGCTGGATCCCCCTCCCCAGCCCTCTCCTCCTACCGCCACGGCCAGAGGTAGTGCATCCCCCATCCCCGAGGCAGCCAGAAGAGCTGTGCAGTGCTGCATGTTTGTAAAAAAAAACCATAATGTTTGTTATAAATCTGAATCCGTCCCCAACATCTTTGCATATCTTTATGTTGGTCTTAAATTTTGCCAGTTTTATTTAAAAGTTTAACAAAAAGCCCCAACGGCACAAATTTTGACTTCAGTGCAACTTCTTCATAGCCCGTGCTGCCCCAGGACACAGCAGATGTGTTCCTATCCTCAGCGCTTCCTGACCATGGCATATGAAGGACCCCACAGGGAAGTCAGACGCGTGCTGATACCTCTGGAACTGTGGTCATTTATTTCCCTTCGTTAACCCACACGTTCAGAAATGACCGCTTTCGGAAAAGCTCTGGAAACAAGGTAGAAAGGACTTACAGCAGTGAGGCAGGCAGGGTTAGAGTCCCCAGGGGGCAGTTAATAAGACAGTTTGGTTCTGGACAGAACAGACAGAAAAGAAAAAGAAAGCAAGCAGGTTGGAAAGAACTGTTTTAATCAATTGTTTTTTCAAAGTGAAGATTTCATGGCAGCAAGGAAGAAGTCTCCAGATGTTACTACCCATTCAGATCATGTTACCGCTGTTACCACAGGGAAACTAATAATCAAACGTAAGAGATAAGCCACTAGCAGAAAAAGATTTAGAAAAGAAGGAAGCAAACAAACCAACCTTTTACAATCCTAGCACAGTCTCAGAAGTGGACATAGCATTAAATGAACCAAACATTTCTACTCAGCAGAGAAAGACATCTGTTATCCTTTGCCAACCCTGATTAGCGCTAGGGAAAAACCACATTACTAAAAAAGAGAAATAGCCCCCCCCTTTTTTTTTTCNGAAATAGCCCCCCCCTTTTTTTTTCCCCCCTTCATTTGATTTCAGTAGAGAATTTATGCTTAGGAATTCTTTAACAAGCGAAAAAGTGACTGAGACTTTGAGTTGCTCATGCTTATGTTGCTCAGGTTTCATGGAAGCCCTTTCCCTCACCCTTCTCCCTTGTTTCTGTATAACAGCAGTGGTGGATGGGAGAGTCCAACTAAAACAAAAGCTCTTTAATCTGACACCACCTTCCCTCCTTTTCAACATTCCCCCTCCCATGCTGAATGGTTCAGTGGCAAGTGTGTGGCAACTGTTCTGTCCCGGTGGGCAGAGGTTGCAGCAGCTGCCCTCTCCTCCATTGGGTCCATGTGTAGAGTCCTTTCACAATGCTGTCTCCAGAAATGGGCCTGACCCCAGTCCAGGACTGTTGTGTAACCTCTAGATTTTACACCTTTGCTAGTAATAGAAGAAAAATATTCATACAGCTCTTACGTTTTTAGTTAAGTAATGCTAATCTGCCTTTTTAATTGTAATATTTATAAATCACATGATGTGCAAGTAAGATAGTGCTTTAGTGAATTAGCAGATTAAAACACTAGTAGGCTGCACTGGGTGGATATGAACTTGTAAACTGCTCTAGGCAAATTAGAAAATACAAAGTTATTACTATTCTGTATGCAGATATACTTGCACACCTACGTATGTTTGTAAATATATAAATATATATATATATGAACTAGATTTCAGTGGGAATATACAACAAAATTATGTAACCAAACTACTCAAAAACTCAGATTAGAGAAAAGCCACCAACAGGTGCTCCATGCAAGTCTAAATGTCATTAATATACCATGCCATGTCTGCAGAAACAAGAAGGTGTTCTGTGGTGAGAAGGTCACTTGTCTGGGCCAGAAGCCAAGAGGTGAGGGGGAAGCAGAGCAGGAATCCTTGGGAGGGTGTTGGGGCAGTGCTGACAAAAGGCTTCCCTAAGCACAGCCACCCTCCTCCGATCATAATTCGCTGAATTGCTGTGTCTGGTTTTGTACAGAATGTTCTAAGTGGAATTTGTTCAGTGTGATTTGTGTGGTCAGTGTAATCCATAAGGCATCTGCAGACTCTAAACTTATTTGCAGCTTCGTTTTCAGCAGCGAACCCATGGGTCCGTTAAGTACATTTTGTAGAGCATCACCTCGCCTAGGAAAAGCTAAGCTTGTGGTATGAACGCCCACCACCTTCCCTTTCAATGCACATTCCTGAGAAATTACAGGACCACCTGAAGATCATAACCTGTGCACCTAGACAACAGCCCTAACAACCAAGTAAGAGTTGCAAGAAAAAACAAATCTTAGCTCCGAGGCTCAGAACTCAAAAAATTAGGCAAAAGATACTGAGGATTCACAAAGAGGAGCAATTTTCTGATGGTCAATGAGTTTTTGTGAAACACCACTGAGCCAAATCTCGCTGTGCATCAAACTCAGGCACTGATTCTAGCTGTATTTTGCCACCAGCATTTTGTGATGATGTGGGATGACATCTTACACTTGCAATCTGCTGAGACATTTTAAAGGTGTACGAGGAAATCAAGAGTTTCCAGGAAGGCCCTGAAGGCAAAACTGAGTTGAACCTTTAAGTCTGCGACACATTTTCTAATGAGGACCAGTAGTGCATTCCCACTATTTCAAACTAAGGACAAAATACAGAGATAATAGCTAGAAAGGGTCAAATAAATGAGGCTGCTTTCCACTTTTATTCACTATGAGATTTGTGCACAAAGCCCGCTTTCATTCGCTATTATTTATAATGTGCATGTGGTTTCCTTTATATTTATATCTGCTTAAGCTGCATGTAGGGAATATATCCTCAGCTTTGGATCCTCTGTTAGGCAAAAAAAAATCACATCCTGTGAGCAATACCTACAAAAGAGGAAGTGATTTGCTATTAAGAACCACCCGCTGGTGCAAGGCAAACTACAGACCAGAAGTCCCAGCTCTCAGGTTCCTGCAAACTCTTCAAGCCAAATGTTGACTTAGAAAAAATGGGGTTTCAGCCTTCCCTTGAGGGTATTTGGGGCAGGAGTTGTTGGAATCAGCCCAGCGAGGCCAAGGTGGATGTCTGGGGTGCATAGGGGTCAAGGAGGAGCAGCTGCCCTGTGGCTGGGGCCCACTGAAACATCAGGATGCTAAAGAGGCTGAGAGGATGAGGGCCTCCTGCCCTGGGGACTATCACCAATCAGCAGGGCACATGCCATTTAAGTTCTGTAACAGGAAGATGACATGTGCTGGGTGTAACTCAGCTTCTCCAGGCCTCCTCAGGGCAATACTCTCATGTGCACAAAGGTTCACCAGAAAAAGGAGGCTGAAAAGCTTTTGCTCATCATTAAACCCTCTTTTTTGTTGATTGCTATAACACATTACTGTAGCTGAGAATCTGGCACCAACTTGGGCATACTTGCTGAGACATTACCAACAAAATATCAGTAAAGAGTTCTTAAACCCTAAATGTGTATATGCTGAGACTAGTTGATAGTCTTTTTTTTTATCTTATTCTTACCTCCCCCTTTTTTTTTTGTTAGGCTGCAACAGTCAGTACCAAATGTCATGCCATTTAATCACATTCACAGACCCAAGCCAAACTTAATCAAATACGTCCAGAAAAGGTATGCTGAAGGCCCTGAAGTTTTCACGCAGGGTATTGTAAAGGCTATTTTTCACACAAACTTGTTGACACCCATTTCTTGCATAGGAAGAAGAATCTACCTTTCCACCCAGCATAAAAGAGAAATTTACTCAAACCTAGAGTCCCTAAGCACCTGTAAGGCATTCTGTGTTTCGTGACAAAAAACCCTTATCCCAGTCATTCAGGGGAGAGCCATTTTTATCCTGTAAAGGCATCTTTATCCTGTAGAGGATAAAGCTTTTCTGTTGCTTTCAAGCCCAATAAGCTGTCAGGATAGAAACTCAATTCTTTAACGAGCGCTCCAGTGACTAATCCAATGATTTCATGAGTAGCACTCTCTGGTGGTACCATGACAGGACTAGGATATTCATAGTAAATACTCACAAGGTCTACAAGAGATCTCATAATGCATTTGTTCAAAGAAGAGTGCATTTAGCTATAGGAGGGAAAACAAACAAACTCATTACCTCTATGGACCCTGGATCTACTTTGACAATTTCTCCTGTGCTGTTGTCATTGCTAAGATTTGGTGGGCTGTGTGAAGGTAGCCTTCTCTCTTCCTTTAAGGCATGCTCCAAGAGTTTCTTATTCAAGATCCTGGCAGCATTTTCTGTAAGTGTATACCCTGGAGGAGCAGATAAATCCTGCCTGATACTTGTGACCTCAGTCCCTTCTTCCTTTAGCGTCTCTGTCCCCAGCCGAAGAGGACTGGGTGATCTCCCACGGGCATTCGTACATGGCTCCTGCACTGGACCCAGTTCTGGTCTGGGTTCTGCTGACCTGGACCGGCTGCTAGACCTGGGGCATTTTTGGAAGGTCTCGTGAAAGATGGGGCTGTGGTCAATAATGTTGAACAAACTGGAGAGGCCATCATTGATGGTGGTGTGGACAGGACTCTCCCGTGTAGTAGTTGATCTAGCCCAAGCGGACTCACTGAATCCTTTCTGAGGTGTCCCAGGCAAAGTCCGGTTATTTGGCTGGTCTGATTTAGGAAGGATTTTTCTTTGTAACTTTGGAGAGCCGTATTTGGGGGAGCAGCATGTGCGTTCAAACTTAGCCTGGACTTTTTCAATTACGGGGGTCACCTGCCTGCTTCTTAGGCTTCTGGATGGTGAAGAGACAGGGGTGGACCCCCCCTTTGGCGTCAGACACTTGTGTGGACTGCTGGTGATGTTGCGCAGGGCTTCCGTCTGCAAGCCAACACTAATGGTCTGCGTGGTCTGCGTCCCCGTCGTTCTCACACCATTGGTTTGACACGCGGTGTCTTTAAACTGAGGCTCTGTTGAATTAGAGCGTATTGCGTTTCGGACAGAGAAAGCAACCTCCTTCATATCATCACTCATGTTTTTGGACATCTCCAGACTGTGCAAGGGTGAGGCAAAGCCCACCGTAGTGCAAATAGGACGTTCAATGGGATGAAGACCACTCTCCAGAAAATCCTTATGATGTTTGGCCAGGTCACAAGACCATCTTCCAAACATATCTGAGGAAGCGCCTTTTGTCTCAGCAACGTTCCCCATAGCTTTGGTCACGGAAAACAGGAAGTCTGGCTCAACCTGGTTTTTCCCTTCGCTGCCAGCTATCACTGAGTTATCAAACCTACGCACTACTGGTGGGCTGTGAAAGACCCGAACCCCCATTTTATCGTTTACACCGTGACTCCTCATTGGCTGCTTCTGGCAGTGCTCTGGGCTGGTCATGGTGTTAGTTGTCATAGTGACACTGGTGGTGAGGTACCATGATGATGCCTGGAAGGGATCTGAAGCAGGGTCATTCCCAGCTTTCCCAATTTCTGTCCTTTCTGCCCAGCCTTCTGCAGGCTTCTCGGTGGCCCCACCATGGTTCCTAGTGTTACTGTAATCCCAATTTTTGTTGAATTCCTCGATGTATTTCAGATCATCAGGAGACAGGGGAGGGGTTATGTCATCTTTGCTGCTGGATGAAGGCAAGTTTTTTTCTGGTAGAAATGGAGAAATATCCATCAGGCGCTGGAATTCTGACATGGAAGAAACGGACATTGCCCTGGGGAGGGGAACACAAAAGAGTCACTTAAAGGCTTGGAAACTCTCACCGAGTGACTTACTTTCAGCAGCAAACTGACTCAGGAAACCCAACTTTCACTGTCTGCTTACATATAAAACCACTTTAGCTGTTGCTTTCCTTGAAGTTGCTGTAAAACGCAAGCATTCCTGATGGGTCATAAAAAGTACCAAAGTTTTACTGGTTTATTTCATTTCCTTCTTTCTCGTGGATTACTGCTTGGCAAATGTCAGAAATATGGAGCACTAGGATGCATTTCAGAGACGTACCATTCACAGAAAATAAGTGTTTGGGACAACACAAGGCACACTTTTCAAAGCGAGTGAGGAGGAGTATGTCTAACTTACTGGGAAATCAGAAGTCCACTCCCACTCCTGAGATTACCCAGGATGCACAGCTGGTGTGTCGCAATGTGGGACACCCACCCTAGATGCCGTTACTTTGAACTGGCTTGGTGAGTTGAGCTTGTGATAAAATTCAACCAAAGGGAATAATAGGCAATAATACTGGATTCTTGGCTTTCCTGCGTTTCCCTAGTTTGTACAAATCACAAGCATTCAGCCAAGCTGTCCTACTGCTAAAAAAAATAAAATAAAATAAAAAAAGAAGCTTTCTGAATGGGACTACTTAAAAATGCAAATGAGAGTAGTTATCAGAGTCAGCTCAATGAAGTAACTCAAGCTGGGTGAGGATTCAGCAAACTGTGTTTTATAGATCAGTGATCTGGAGGATACAGTAAAATCACACTGTGAATTTTTAGCCAAAAGCATTAGCTGCAGTAAGGATGCATCCAGGATAGGGAGTGAGGTGAGATCAGGAGTGTGGCTTTGAAGTGGATCTCCTGTTCAGATGCTCTGGTTTGCATCGGGTGCAATCTCAGACAGCATCGTCTGGGCTCCTTTGGGATGAAAGTGAGCTGGACGGTGCTCTCCAGAAGCACAACTAATGCACTCTAGGGTTAGATGGGTATTGAACCCATGGGATGAGACCAGAACTAGTGCAAAGCAAAATCTTCCTGACATGCAGGGGCATGTCAGGTCCTCAGCACCGTTTCCTTCTATGTAATGAAGTTTATGGGTTTGTAATACTTGCGAAGGCACTCATAGGCTTCAGTGTAAGCTGCAGCTTCATTCACTTTCAAACAGTTTGATCTTTGTGCACCACAGCTGAATGTGTCCCACGTTAATCAGAGTAAAACAGAAGCATATTGAGACAAATTAATCCCTGGGTAAATCCACTAATCTGGCTCTCAGGCTGCTTAGGAGATGACGTGGTTATGCCCCAGGTCTGTGGTTTGGGTGCCAGAGAGCTCTAGGCTCTGGCAGCTGAATATTTGCTTTTTAAAATATTTGATTGATTGAGTACAAACCTTTGAAGATTTCCTTTGTGTGTTTCTTCCTCCTGAAGTAAAACAGAAACAAAGAGGATGTTATTTCTGAACCTGTTGGTGGCATGCTTGTGAGCATTTTGTCATGTGCTTCCCGTTAGTTGCACCAGATAGGCCTGTCTTTAAAAAGTGGCTGATATCCCTCTGAGAAGGAATCTTAAATTGTTAGGGGGAATATTCTTGCCTTGGTACACAGACAGGAGGCTGGAAGGAGGCTGGACAATCCCATCAGGGCAAGAGACTGCACAGGGAAAGCCTGTATGCCAAATCTACACCAGCCTTGAACTTTGATAGCCTCGTGCAATCACAAATGGAGGTAAGCTGCAAATGGCTTTTTTTTTCCATGTTTATGCTATATTGGTTTGGACCATATATTTGTGAATGAATTTGTGCTTTATGCCAGAGACCTAGCTGTGCTGATATAAGAGATAAACTGGGGTCTTTTAACAGATTTCATTATATGTTCTCTAGAAACCAACAAATGGTACCAGTTGAAACTCATTAAACTATCTATATTAAATGTGTGGAAAGACTACTACTTGTTTCATAGAGGGAATACCTATAGCTTGCTAAAGGCATTTAGATGTTTTTATGGCAATTATTTCCCTGTGACAATTCCCATAATGAGTTGGTTTTTTAACAGATACTTCTGAAGTAATTGCTCTACAGTTATTATTTCAACTCTTTGCACTTATATTTCTAATAAACTATAGGGAATACAAAATATGATCAGGAAAAAAAGAGTATTAGTGCCTATTTCTTTTATTTGACCTCAGGAAATCAAGAACATTACTAACACAGAAGTGTATTTCGAATTGTGACTATTCAAAAAGAGCATCACTTAACTCAGCAAATAGCTTTCTGGTATTTATCCAGAGTCAGGGGACAAGAGAGGAGTAAACTGATCATCCTTGCATTCACTCTGGTGTAAATCTAGATTAATGTTGGTGGCTTCAGTGGAGTTACTGCAGAGTGAATCTGACCTACCCACACTGCCAGCTGCATGTCTATAGCACTGAGGGAGGAAAATCTAACTGGAGCACACAGGTATCTACAGCTACTTAAAAAAGAAGAAGGGCAGTTATATTTATTGCCTCTCCATCTTTTTTTCTCTTCTTCCTCTCAAAGAGCTTGATTTCCCAATCTGTTAGCTCAATAACAACAGTATAAATCTCAAGGAAATGATCGGGTCAGATTCTCACAGGCACACACACTGAAATCAAAGCACACCAGTGAAACATGTCCTGCAGGGACCTTGAGGTCTGACCTGTTGACAAATTCTTTTCCATAGTGGTCAAATTTTCAAGCCAGAGTAGAGCAACACATCTTTGACTGGGAAGCTTCTGCTTCCCTGTTCACTACAATATGTACACCCATCCGGTATTTACATGCTCAGAGCACGAGCCAAATGTATAATCCATGTGCACAAATCTGAACTTTCAGGCAAGCAGAAAGTAATCAAAACTTGCATCAAGCAATGTGCTGCCTGCTTAGTAATTTTAACTTCTGGCAGTCTCCGTGTGTTTCTTGTTCTGTAACAGCTGCCAACATTCAAGGAACAATAGGAAATAAAGGATATATTAGTGTTTTGAAGTCGTAATGTGATTTTAATTTCACAGGAACCAAAGTGTATAGTCATGGTTAGTGTGAACATTCTCAGTGCCACTTATATCCTATGTTAGTTCACAGGCTACTTTGTACCAGCATATGGGAGTGGGGACCCAGGGTTTCATTTATTAACAATACAAACGAAACTGTGAAAACCTGGAACTGGAGAAAGTAAGCCTGCAGTGGTACAGATTTCAGCAGGACGCAGACTACATTCACTACAGCCCAATGGCATCTCTTAGCACAATGTGTTACATCTTTATAGCTTTATAGTGTGACCTCAGGTTGGGTACTTTGCTGATGAAAAATAACTTTGTTTTTTTAATATCTCATCTTACCTCCTCATGCTAATCTATGTAGAAGACAACCATAATGAACAACCAGAAGCGCCTCTCTGCAGCACTTACTGCTTACTAACAAATAGCCCGTGTTTCTCCATATATATATATGTGTATATATATATACTTACAACTAGAAGAGATTTAAGACCTTCTGAACCAATATGTTGTGTCAAACATAGTTGTCATACATAACATCAATGCCCACAAGGCAAGGGAATCTTTGGGACCTTTAGGCTGGCTCCCAGTCTCTCAGGTGACTGACACTGGTCTAATCAGCTTGTAACAAGGAATGAAATCTTGTCCATCCCAAATTCACTATTGGGTAACTGTGAGTGGTGCCTGTGACACAATATCTCCCTTCCTACAGCGGGGATGCTGTACCAATTCTGACCTAAGAGATAACACACTGGCTTGATGAAAGGTAGAAGAGCACATACTTCCGTTAATCCCGTCAAGAATTTCTCCCGCTCCAGCTGCCGAGACCGGTGCTCGTCAGACTCATCGGGGGAATCAAGGGACAGCGACTCCAGAAAGAGGTTTTCTGTAGCACTGCACCGATCGCTCTCCTTCAGCTTAGACAGAGACCGATCATCAAACTGAATGGCGTCTGAATCAGAGTAGGATCTTGACCCCATTGGACGAGGCACATGAAGGTTCCCCTGGGTCGTAAATGAACGAAGGTTATTCTCCTTCTGGTCACGCAGAAAACCACCTCCTCTTCGTGGGCTCACTTCTTTCTGAAGCTGGAGACAAGGCAAATTAAAAGCAACAGCAATTACTTAAGGAGTGTACCCCATTCTGCAGAACTCATCCTTCCCCAGGAGTGAGGCACCTGTGCCCTGGAGAGACACCACGAGATCACCATCTGGCTCCAGGGATGCTGGCTTTGCTGTACTGGTCCTTCCATGAAGGCAGATGTCTCTAGGACTTTGATGCTATTACTCCTGGGATCTTGGCTCATTAAATGTGCATACATATAGTTTTGCTTGTTTTTATATATATGTATACATATATACACCCTGTGTGTACATATACACAAAATAATGCAGCTGTTTCTAATCTGATTTTTAAGGAAACAAATCAACACTGACTGTTATTTGAAAGCAATCTTGATTTCAGATCCTAAAGCAATACAAGCAGAAGCTCAAGGAAGGGTGAGCGACTTGGAGTCTCACCAAAAGAAATACATTTTTATTCCGTTCAGCAATACAAATATTGCATTTTTATGTACATCACTTGTTTCCAGAGGTAGAAAATTCCCCTTAAGAAAAGACAAAAGTTTTGTTTTATAGATAGTCTAGCTCTAATAGATGGTTAGAAAGTTGACTGACTAGCACTGTCAAAGGGATGAATTAGGCATGCAAAGCATGTGTGAAGAAAATGCATATTTATAGAAGGGCCATCAAAGCTATTAACTCTATACTTCGCAAAAGCTGGGAGAAGAGATTGCCAATCTGAAAATTAGATTATGTGTTCAACTTCTCCTTTAATTGCAAATACAATAGGAGAGATGAAGTAAGTGATATTTTCAAACACGGTGAATGACAACAGGAATCTGGTAAGATGTTTTGCTAGAGCAGCACACTGAGATTAGTGACAATAAGCTGCAAATACAAGTCATTCCCCAGGACCCTGCAGAGTGAGGACCTAAAAACCATAATATTTTAATATTGTTGCATGTGTTTGGAAAAATAATCAGACACTGTATTGTCTAATGTAGATCAAAACATTTTAGGTCTCAAATGATTAAGTTTGCCCTTGGGCTGAAATCAGTGAGAGTTTTTGCTTGATTCAGGTCTACAAAAAGGGGAATGCACCTTCAGTGTCTTTATCATGATACACAAAATCTGAAACAGTTTTATTAAAAGGAGCTAATTTAAAGTATCATATAAAGGTAGGGGCTGGAAGTTATATCAAGGGATCCTGGAGTCTGTTCCCCAGCACATGGACAAGACCCAGAGCAAGAAGAAATGATAATCACACGTTTTCTGTATACATAGTTTTGATTGCAAGCCCTTCCAGATTTTCAGAGATCATATAAGGATAATGATCTGGGATCCTTTATGAGAAAACAGTACAGATACCAGCTCACACTCTGAATCTCAGCCAGCTGACAGGAAAATTAAAGTGAAAAATACTGCCCTAAATGTTCAAGAGTGACTAATGATTTTGAGTCCCTTGAGTTAAAGATCTAAACACACAACTTTTCATACAGGTGATTTTGTGGGATTAAATATTAACCAGTGCACTCTATGCACAATTAGCTTTCTCTAAGGAAAAACAAAGTGACAGTGTATTTAAAAAGAAAAAGCCCAAAACTTTGAGCTTGGAAAAAAGTAGGTCATCCTGTTTTTTATATATGAGCAGTATTCCCATATCCATCCAGAGTAAAGCATTTTATATATTTCATGCACTCGTGTGAGCTTCCCCCTTATCATATATGTATTATTCAGGAGCTGTGTGAAA
The DNA here is from genome assembly GCA_013400055.1 of Nycticryphes semicollaris. Classification (NCBI taxonomy): domain Eukaryota; kingdom Metazoa; phylum Chordata; class Aves; order Charadriiformes; family Rostratulidae; genus Nycticryphes; species Nycticryphes semicollaris. Next base: position 94,394 of record VXBJ01002924.1, read on the forward strand.
ACAGACTGGCATAAAGCATTAGTATGATACTTGGCACATGTGCTTCTGCCATCTCTCAGACTGTTTTTCAAACATGCACACTGGTGTAATCTCCTTATTCTCTACGTATTGCCATACATGGAATACACACAGAAAAACACTGGGGAGAAGGACTTCAGAGATACACTAATTGTTTCCATATAAAGCAGGGCATGACTGCAATCTGTGAGGTTATTCAACTAAAAGCCTGCAAATATTTGGAAGCTTCCTGTCACATAAGGAAATGTTTCATTATAAGCAAAGATGGAGTTATGAAGTTTTGCAGGCAGGTAGCCAAGATTTCAAATGCTATTTCTGATCAGCTAGTCCTCTGAAACTAGCTTGATACAGTATTTTTTTATTTCTCCTATCTATTGCTAATTCTGTGTACAACTCTGTTGTACAGTAAACAACATGTAGTTGAAGCCTAGAGGTTTCAGCATAGTAACAAAAGAAATCAGCTCCTGGACTAGTCAAGAGATATTTTGCAGGCTCTCCCAAGATGACATTGAGAGGTTATGTCTTGTTTAAAGAGAATTAAAAGCTAGGTAACATTAACTGGGATTTCTCTGTTGCTTCCTTTAATGTGCCCCATTCCCAAGGAATAGAAGAAGCAGTCCTTAGCCAGGTTGAGTCCCTCAAACTATTGAGCATACACCGAAGATATACTGTCATAGGGACAGCAGCATAAGCATCCAAATAGGTACCAGTGACTCTCTGAAGAGAAGTTTGTGTCCACATCCCAAGTATATTGGGAAATTTTCTGAGCATTATTTAATGCCTGTTGGGCATAAAAAAACTCCACAGGAGGCAGTTTGGCCACTGAAAATCAACAGTTAGAAACCAGCCCAGTCAAGCCATGGACAGCTTGGCACCTTCTGCCACTGAACCCTGGAAACCAGGTAATTTGGATGACAGGGCTACAAGCCTTCCTAGCTCATAGGTTTTGGCTGTTTTAACTTAGGAGACATGCTACTGGGCTGCATTATAAGGCCTAGCTCAGCAAGCTGCATGTAATATACACAAAAACTCTCAGATAAATCAGAGATTATAAAATCCAGAATATAATTTATTGATTTTTTTAAATTTAGAAGCTCAAAAATCACCTGTCTTGGTCTGCAAAACCTTCATACTGGTCACTACCTGCTCAGACCTACACTTTTAGCAGTGATTTTAGAAATAGCAGTAGAATACAGGATTTTGCTAAGTGCTTCTCTGCAGGTTTAACAGCTGTAGCTTAAACTGAGGTTTAGTCCTGCACTCATAATATTTACAGTCTGGTGCCCTTTCTTTAGCTTCTTGTTGCTTCTTCAGGCGTGGGAACATGAGAGAGATAATGACCTCTTTTCAAAAAAGCAGTCATGAAGTTATACTGGGCTTTCATCCACTTAACCTGTGAAGCTACTTTGTGCTTCATTCAAGTGTAGTGCTCCCCAGAGAGCACGCACAAATCTGGTGCCGTTCCATTTCTGATGTCCTAAGGACAGAAATTATTCAGTTAATTGAAGACCCACAATTTCAGTTGTTTTTCTTACTTTTCCTGGAATGCATGACTCAGAGATGAACAATGTTCAGTGAAAACGGTGTATTAACTCTCCCTCATTAAACTTTTTAGTTTTTGTATGGCTTCCAGCCAGATAATAAATTCACTAGGTATAATTTGTCTCTAATACTAAGCAGATAAAAGTATGGCCTGGCATGAATAATGAGGGAGCAGCTCTGCAGTTATCAGATCTGCAAATGATAGCAGAGGTGTGCACAAAATTCACGTGACCAAGGTCAGAAAGTGTCTTCTGAGAATTTAGTATTGATAGCTGTTTATTTGTTATCAGTCAGGACTCCTGATGTTAACCCCCTGGGATACTTTGCCAGAGAAAAAAATTCAGTTGGGACTGAGTAGTCACAGCAGGTGCATCTTTGGTGGCTAATTCACAGATGAACAGACATTTTTGGCAGGAAGCTCTATATCAAACCTTGAATAACCCTGCACGAAGAGTTGCAGAACAGCTTTCAAACAGAACAAATCAATGTGAACATGCCTGCCCAGGGTAATTGAAACGAGGCAGGAAATGGCCTTTAACCTGGAGCTGATTTCTCATAAGTGGTCTTTTATAGCGATTACGAGCATTTTCCTTTTACTCCCTTGTGTATGTAAATTGTTCTGTAGCAAGAGAAACACCGGTGTAGCCAAGGAAACAAAATTGTTTCTGTGCTGCTGCTTAGTACAGTTTCCTGACTTTGGCCTGAGTATAGTAATGGTGCAATGGCTTATGCTTGCAGTCAGGGGTTGCTCACCCCAGGATGACTCCTTACCTGCTCTATCCGCTTGAGTAGCTCCTTCTTTTGACGCTCCCATTCTCGCCGGTCTCTATCAAGCCTGTCCAGGAGCTCCACCTTTTCCCGGTTCCAGTTCTTCTCACTGTGTTGGATTTGCCAGCGGAGGTCCATCACCACACCATGACTCTCAGCCAGAAGCTTCTTGTGCTCCTCTCTTTCCCTTTTAAAAGCTCCCTTTGCATCAGATGTGAGGCTTGTTTCTCCTGAGGTGTTTTCACTCTTCCCTTCCAGCTGGCATTAAAGTAAAACATTACTAGGACATTGAACTTTCTGTGGTAAAAGCCTGTGTCAGACAATGAATTTGAGGGAAAGACCTAACTCTACAAAGATAATGGCAAAATTATGGCAATTCTTAGATCTTAAGATTTCAATAAATGGTCAGATATGTTCAACTTCAACAAAGTTTTAAAATCAAAACAGCAAAACCATACTGAATAATTTCTCAAGCTCTACTGGCTCATGCTATTAAGGCATTAGTTATGATCTTTCTCATGGGAGTGTGGATACCAGAAACGAAGAAAACATGGAGATAAACACCAACCTCATCACCATCTCTAAGACAATCACCAGGAAAATGTCCTCACTGCTGCTCTTTTTTTGTGCTCTCACTCAGTGCAGCCTAAACCTAAGGAGAGTGCATTCATCTTCTGAAGAGACTTTGGCCAGGGCAATCCTCAACAACAGTCTTATTGTACAGCTCCTCACACCTTCCAACAAAAGAGGGTGTTAGCAGCAGCAGGAGATTTGTCAGATTTGCCTCTGGGCAAATTCTCAGCCATTCAGTTAGCAAACAAGACAGGCAGTGGTACCTGCAAAAGGTAGGAAAGCTGAGAGAGGAAGTAGTGGGAAGTAAGAACATTCTCCAGAAGAGCTATATCCCAAGAATGTGTGGCTGCAGTTAGAGTACCATGCCCAAGCTGCCAAAATAGAGTAGGTCATCCTGTGCTGGACCACAGGCACACCTAGGTGAGAGCCATGGCTCTTGCCCCATTTGAGAAGAACACAGGAAGTCTATAAGTACAAGGATAAGCTCAAAACAAAGGCAAGCATACAGTGATACACCTTCACAATAATTTCTTGGTGTTCTGTGATTTGAAACCTAAAGACCAGTCAGAGGCAGTGTTTTTAGACTCAGAAGTCAGTTCTTGGTGCCTCAGGGAAGTTGTGGATGCCCCATCACTGGAGGTGCTCAAGGCCAGGTTGGATGGGGTTTTGAGCAACCTGATCTAGTGGAAGGTGTCCCTGCCTATAGCAGGGGGGTTTGGAACTGGATGATCTTTAAGGTCCCTTCCAACCCAAACCATTCTATGATTGTATGGAAGACAGAACAATGTTTCCAGCAAGGAGGGAGTCCTGCCTCTGTTTTGATGAAACAGCCCCAGTTGTGGAGGAAAGGTCCATCAGTGGCTTCTTAGCATGAAAGTCTAGATGTGACCTGCTAATTGCTATAGGTGGCCAGATGCCTCTTCAGGTACACCACAGCTTACATTCCCCCTAGTCATCCTGAAGCCAGACCATTGGTCAGAGTCCTAGTGAGGGTTCGTGTCCTTACATGCAAATTCTGAAAGCATACACAGGGTTTGGTCCCCCATGCTGACTCCCTCCTCCCAAACTTCTCTCAGTTCCCAGAATACCAGGATTTTTTCACTTGCCCAGCTGGAGGCTGTGAATGACTAGGATTTCTTATTGGTTCAGCATTATCACAATCCCATACTTGGGAGCAATCTCATTATTTCTTATTTTAAAAACAATGCCTGAGGATCCTTCTGCCAAATAAGATGTGCATGCATTCCTGACAGCCAAGACTTTTATTTTTACTGATATATGCAGTGCTAAAGCACCAAATCAGCAGGCAACATTACACTGTCACCTCTGATATGGATATGCAGTGCTTTTGTATCAAGAGAGTTTTCTTCCCTTTTATTTCTTTCTTTCCGATACAGAGAGTTGAAGCATCAAAATGCAAAACTACTGCCAGTGACCATTAATTAGAAATTGACTCTCTTGAGGAAAATGCTCTTATTAATTGACCTACTGCTTCACAAAATAAAAAGTGGGAAACAGCAGCAGTGAAGACAACAGAAAGGCCTTGATTCTCTGTTGGCTTCTCAGAGGGTTGGCATCTCTACACAAGACCTATGGTAGGAGCACTGTAGAGCCCACAGCTTCATCACTACCGATCAAAACAACAAAATGACATCATGAGAGGTCCTCCTACCCACACCAACCTGACAGACTTGGCTATTTAATTAAAATTGTTGTTATGCCACGTAATGGGCACAGAATAGCAAAGGATATTAACGTGACTATATCTAGTGTTGAAATTTTACATGTTGTTCACTAGTTCCTCCCACTTTGATCCTGAAATTGAACCTATAGTGAAAACATCCCATATTTTGAATCTTTTAACATTAGTTTGAGTTAAATTTCCATTTATATTATTTCCATTTCAGGCTTATGTTATTATTTTTATATTTCATGTTTAATTCCCTCCTTGTGATCACGAGCACATACACCAGACCTCAGTGGGACACTTACATTGTTTGCCCTATCCTAACTGACATTCTAATGATTGGTGTGCTGTCTTTTTGCTATTGCATTAGGGACCTGCTTTTGCTGTGAAATAGAAATGTTGTTTTTTATGTCTAAAATATTGACTAGTTTCATTCTTTTCACTTGCTTGAAAAAATGGAATGAGTAACACCCATGTCTTAGGAATTATCATATGTTATATGTTATTATCAGTGTGGCAATGGAGGTAGCAAAGAGCCTGTTAAGGCCCCCAGAAGGAAAGGTGCAAATCTTTCTGCATCCTTGGCAGGATTGGGAGCACCATCCTAGTGCCAAACACCAGCCTGTGAGTTTATGACCCATGCAAAGGCAAAACCTGAGAGCTCTAAATTGGCAGTGTGTTGTCTGACTAATTCTAAGTTTTGTTCTTTGTTGCTATCTCGAGTTAAAGGTAAATCTATTGCCAAGGTTTTGTTTGGGAGGAGCAAAAATAGGAATTGATTTAGTTTCCTTTTTCAAGTGATGCATTGTCTGGAAATGTGTGCGCACTAAGCAGCAGCTGAACTGAGAATCCGAATCCACTGAGAAAAAACTTGGCTAAAAAGAAAGCTTCTTCCTTCGTTCTGGAAAAGCAGCCCACAGTACCTGAGCAGGAAAAACAGCGCTCGCATCTCAGCTCTGTGCGTCAGAGTGAGTCTCCGGTGTTCAATAAAATGTTCCTAAATGTACCACCCTCCTGGCAGTGAATATTTTTATTATATTTGTCTTCTGCAGAGAAGCTCTACTATTATGAATCTTTTTCTTAAGACCTGAATGTACTAATTCTCCTTCCCCCCGCCCCTTCAATGCTGAAAATTAGAGCTTTTATGCCATCAGCTTTGGAAATGAATCCTTGTGGGTTTTTGGCTGATTTGTTTTCGTATCACTTCAGAAACAGTAAATCTTCTGTGAACAGCAGTCTGTGACACTGAAGCACCTGGCACCAGATTTTATATACATACTTCTAACAGCATCCTGTGCGTGGTGGGTAGCTAGAGCTTTCTCTTGAGTAGGGTACCATCCATCACTAACCAATAGCTTTGAATAGCTAGTTCAATGTTAACATATTGATCTATCACTTCAGTATTATCAAATTACTCTTTTCTCTCCTACGCATCAAGTACTGCAGTTGTTATGTGCCAAGGCTCAGTGACGAGCTAATTGTGAGAATGCCAACATCAAGACATTTTTCTCTCCTGTAAATGCCAATACACACAGACACCCGCATGTCTCATTACCGCAGCTGATATATTACCAGCCAGCTCTTCTGAGAAAATACAGCAAGAAGAGGACAAAGTTCCTTTGTTCTCACCTATGTTATACAGTACTTACTACTTGAGTACTCGTACTGGGACAACTGGAATCCAAGAGGCAAATCAGGAGGCACAGCTTTGCTCATGCTTCAGGGGGGTCTTTCAGGCACCAGGGCCAAATGAATAAATATAACCCCTTTTCCTGGCTATCATAGATTTCCCATCTCATTCAGATCCTCAGCTATTGTTTACCGGTGTTGGATGTGGGGGACGTTACCTGTTCGAGGTGACACTTCAGTTCAGTCATTTCCACCTCCCAGGCTGCCTTGTGCAGGGCATACTGCTGCTGCAGCCCCTGCCGCTCACGCTCCTCATCCCGCAGCTCCGAGCGGAAGTCATCCAGCAAACCCTTCAGAGCGTTCAGGAGCTTCCGATTTTCACTCGCCTGCCACAACAAAGCAAACAAAATGCTGTCACTGGGTGGCTTTAGCCTCCAGTTAATTTCTTTTTTTTTTTTTTTTTTTAGGAGGAAAAATGCCTGCATGCCCACTGCACGGAAGAGAAACTGCCTGGGATAATTTTTGCATGAGAAAATTAAGAATAGCAATGCCTTTTCTGTCTACAGCCTGTCCAGGGAAGTGGCTGAATCACTATCCCTGGAGGTATTTCAAAGATGTGTAGATGTGGTGCTTAGGGACACAGTTTAGTGGTGGAATTGGCAGTGTTAGGTTTCCAGTTGGACTCGGTGATCTTAAGAGTTTTTTCCAACCTAAATGACTCCATGATTCTGCGATTCTACTTCTTCTTAGACCTAGTCCTGAAGCACCAATGAGAGCCAAAGATACTTAAGTCACCCTGAAAAAGGCACGAAGTATCTTTCTGGATTGAAGACATCTGTAATAACTTCTTTTTTGATACTGTACACTAAAGCTAGAGTATCAGTCCTGAGACTTGTTGGGTAGATGGATGTCTCATACATACAGTCACTGCTCAGCATCCAACCCCAAATATTTGTAAACTACATATATATAAAAAAGGATTAATTTTCAATGCTTTCGTATTATCAGATAAAATTACTTTGGGGAAAAAAAAAAGTGGGGTTTTGAGCTGAGTATCTCTGCTAAGGTGTTTCACTAGTCTGTACTTCACATTTCTGCTCAGTCCCAGGCAGTTGCACCCAGGTTAGCTTTGCAGTAGCCCCCTGTCTGGTACTGAAGACACAAATGCCAGGTAGGACACTTTCCCTCTTGCAGATGGGATCAAAGATCAAACCCCCATCCATCTCTTATTAAGAATGTCATGGTCATATTGAAAATGTTGCCTGTGCTCAGGAGCTAAGGATGGAGTTAAATTAAAAGTCCAGCCCAGAGCTGACATTTGATCTTGGCAAGTACTGAAAGACTGCATTTATTTTCCCGAGTGGAGGCTTCCTGCAGTTCCTCTTATCTGGTCTTTCATGAAGTACCTACACGGGGACTTCTTTGTAGACAAGTCAAGTAAACAGATGTATGCAAAAATCTAAATAATTTTCATGTGTTTTTTTTCAGTGACAATACATATAAAATATTATGCAGACAACTAAGCTGATTTTGTATGCTCATCAGATTTTTGGCACCACTGAACTCACCTTACCCACTTTTGTAATCACTAATCTGATATAGCACAGTGCCTTTTTAATTTGAAAAACAAACAATTGTGTTTTACATTTTCCAAGCCATTTGATTCATCAGCAGATATATGCTAGATGTAGGGAAGTGACTGCAGGTGCTCATTGACTGACCTATAATCTCTTTGGCCTAATGAAATGGTGTACAACATGGGGTTTTATAAAACGCACCCACAGAAGCAGAATTAATTCCATTAACATTTAATGCCAATTAGCAGTTTCCTACTATACAGTAGCAGTCTCCATCATGCATATAAGATTGTCTACTTTTCAATATGTAATGAGATTTTGTGTTTCCACCATTAATTTTCATTTTGATACCCAATTAAGGCTAAGTTCTCCAAACATCTCAAACCCCTTGTGTAGTAATCAGAATAAGAGCTCTTTTGAAGATTTGTCCTTAGTGTCACAACAGGAGCTGCTGGGTATCGAGCACACCAAAATCTGGCCTCATCTCCTTTGAAAACCCTGTCTCCAAATGTCGATGAAGTGCTTTCATTCAAGTTCCACATTCTGTGTTTTCTGGTATGTTGCATAAACCTTTGCCTGGTAAAGTAGTCTAAAGGCTTCACAAGGGAAATGAGGCAGAAGAAAAAGAAAACCAAGTAACACTAAAGCAAGCTACACCCCTCATTCCTCTGCATATATTTGATAGCTTTAGAGCCCTGTAAAATTAGGTTTGCAAAGGAAGAAGTGATGGACTAGCACAGAGAGGAGCCAAAAAAGCCTCATTGCAGGTTTGTAGCCTACTGAGATGAAGGCACTTCTTATTTCTAGAGGCATTACATCAATATTGCTGTTATAAGACAAGTACCCCAAGTGACCCTTGGGCTTGCTGCATTTTTAATTGCCTTGCCAATACAAATCCAATTTTGGTTATATATTTTTAATTCCTGCAGAGGAATCTCTTTTGCATGACTTTATACTCGTAGTCTTAAATTGGAGAAGTCTGTGAGATTATTTTTCTGTTTTGCCAAACTGGAGTGTTTTTGGAGAATGGACAAAATACTTTTGAGACAATGTGTTCCGAAATGCAACATATATATTTAGACATGCTTTAGATTTCTGTTGGTAAAACTGCAATTAGAGTAAGTCCCATAAATACTTAAGGATTGTTATGGTCTTCCCCTTCCTCCCAGGGATGTTGTACAGGAAGAAGAAATGGGGCATGGTTGTGATTCTCTGGACAGTCTCCCGTGCAAGGTGCTAGCTCTTTAGTACCATACCAGTTACTGAAATCCAGAGCATGGAGGAATCTGATTCACAACTGATCTAAGACTAGTGAGTTACAAAAGCAGTTTGAAGTTGTCTTGTATCCAAAGCTCAGGATTTATAAGTAAAAGAAACAACATCTGACAATAAGTAAAAACTTAATATAATAAACCTCAATTAGATTCCAGGACTTCAAGGCCTTTATCAAGTTGAATGAACCCCAGAGATGAAAGCCTCCAGCTCTAGAAAAGTTTGGGACCAGAGCAGCTGTTTGAAACTTGGTTCTGCTTTCAATCACATTCTTTAAACAAAAATTCCTTTTTCTCTGAGAATTTCACTTCAGAATTTAGCCACAACCTGGTATTACAAGCAGTTTAGTGGAGCAGTCAATTAAAAACAGAAGGTCATAAACAGTGAATGAGAACTGTGCATTTAACCTGTCTAATCACAGATCTAGCCAAAAGTGAAGCTGGGTCTTAGTGCAAATCATTTTAGTATATTTAGGTCTTAATTCCTGTTCCTTTGGGCTTTTCTCTTAGCTAAGCTTTGAAAACAATTATTGTATGAGCAAATAAAGACCTAATTGTGGGGGTTCTTGACACTTCCCCCAGGCAACAGCATGAGTGTTTTGGTTTTTAATGCCTTTTCCACTGGACCACAGATGTGTAAACTCTTTTCTTCTTACTCCTCTGATCTTACACCATTCAAAAGGCATCCCACCCTTTCTACTTAACTGAACCAAAGCTCATTCATTTTCCACAGGCTGTTCTCCCTGATCTCCTACTACACACAGAGAAATGCTGACTTGCAGCAAGCCCTCCAGTACTGGGCCACCAGCCTGGCTTGCCTGCTAATCTCCTGCTCGTGACCAGACTTCCCACTTGGCTCTTGGGCTAGTTTCTAGCTTGACCCTTTCTACAGTGTGCCCCATCTGTCAGCGATGGGACAATGCCATGAAGAGAAAGATGAATTGGTTCTTCCCATCTACCCCATCTCTCATCAAATAACTTTTTTCTCCCTTTTTCCCTCAGCTGAGCCTTCATCCCTTCACACACTGGCCACAGAAAAATCCCAGACAAGTGCGATGTGCACTTTCCACCAAGTCGAGTACCTCAAATCACAGTAATATAAAATTAAAGGCTGCTTGTTGAAATTAAGGCCTCAGGGTTCATTATTTTTCTCAAAACAATTCCAGTTCCAGGCAGGGTGAGAAAGCAAGAGCACAGGCTGAAAATACAAGCCATTAAATATTAACATTAAATATTAACATTAAGTGTTAAAAATTACTATGTGTTACTTCAAGTTACTGTAAGTCCTTCCTTTTTTCTGACCTAGTTATCTCAGCCACTATCACAAAATTTCCTTCCTCGTGTGAAACAAACATTGGTGCATTTCATTTTGGAGCTTACCAGACAGAACCAGCAACTTAGGGCCCTCCTGGGCAGGTGCAAAGCTGGCAGATTCCAGCTTCACCACTTATCCCAAATTCCCCACATAAACACTGATTTTTTCCAGCTGTGGGCTTAGAAAATGTGCAGAAGACACCCCCCAGACCCTGAGTGTTTTTCAGCACAGCCTGACTAGTCAGTAGTAAACTGGGAGGAGAGCACTGCTTGAGATCCACCCCTTCAGGATGGACGTGCTCTGCTGATAGTCTCAGAATGTTAAAAACTGGGACAACCAAGGCGAAGTGTTTTCATTCTCTATTTTTGCTTAGTTATTGTGGTTTGGGATCATATATGAATTAAGTGGAGCTGATGTTTGTGGGTGAAAGCCTATAATGTGTGCAGAGCAAGGACCAGGGTCTGTGAGGTTGGTGAGCTCAGTGAAGGTCCTGCATGCAGGAGGTTTGCAGGGCCAAACCATCCACCATAGTGAGATGCACAATTTAGGCTCAACTGAGTGTGAGGGCAGAGCAAGGTTCTGGCAAGGGCACAGGAGGTGTGCAGGCAGCTACTCCTCTGTTACTGTCCTCCAGAAGACATTTCTGATGCCTTGGGTCTATGTCAGCATCAGAATCAACCTGCATTAGGGCTTCCTATTTTTGTGTCGGAGAATAATCATAATTCTTTCTTGTCATTGACAAATACAAGCTCTGAAGCACTGAAAACTCTTCTTCCATGCCTGTCGATAAATGCAATGCTTGTTAGAAGGTTCACTAGCGTGAGCGGACAAAACAAATAACAGTGCTTAAAATGAGAAATATTTAGCTATTTAGCAAACTTGCTCATTCTTGCAGTGTTGAAATAACACTTTTTTCCTAGTTGGAAGGCAAGAAACCTATTTTACCTTCACAAGCCCATTTGGATATCATGCACTATTCACTACCAACAGGGGTACTGAGACATAGTCCGTTCCTATGGATCATTTCTTTAAGCAAGATTAGCCAGAACTGCTACATTAATACATCTTGCAAGTATATACAAATGAATTATAAGCAACCGTACCTCTCATTTCTGCCACCTTAATTGAGATTAATGCCTAAGCAATGATTATTTCAAAGAGGACATAATTTATTTGAATGTTCTTGGTCATTTTAAGACATCTATATGTCGAGTTAGTACCTGACAGAGTTTGTACTGAGATAACATGTTGGTTTTGATTTATTTTACTCATTCTAGATTGTCAGTCTACAGACGGAATGCAGTTAAATGACGTGGTCGGGAGAATCTGTTCTGTGGCCTTTTCCAGCCTCTACCAAAGAGTTTGCTGAGAGGATGACAGTGATGGGTCTGGGTGACTGGCAAGGTAGAACCTTTCCAAATGCCAAACTGATCCAATAATACCTTGGTAGCACACTTCACGGAAAACAGTAGCTAAAGAATGAAGTTGTCAGGTAGCACTATAAAAAAGGAAAGCAAAAGAGTCTATAAACTTAAAGCAGAATATGAAGTAGCAGAAAGACCAGAGATCTCTACTATCTTTATTCATATAGAAATTCTAACTGAAGTTACATCTTGAACTGGAGAGGTAGGTTGCAAGACAGCCTGTGCCATAGAGAGATTTGTCCAAGAGCTCTTGCTGTGGAGTGGGCTCACAAGTCAGAGGTTTGGATAGAGATGGAGCACAAAGCTTCAAAACCTTTTTCACGGAATATGTGTTTTGCACAGAATTCTTGCTCTTTCTACTTATGATTGCAAATATTTCCATGTAACAGGATGCTCTCATCTGAACATTTTCCATTTTAAAAATAGAAGAAGATGCTCCTGAAGAACTGTTGGAAGCCTTAAGTCTGTCCCCTTTGAATGTGTGCTATTGTTATTGGTAGAACTGCTGGTGTACTAAATGCACAAAGGAAAAAGCCAGGATATATGACAGCGCTTCTCACACACAGGCAGGGCACAGATGTCAGGGGAAAGTTAGCATGATTTGCTTTCAGGCATTTAAAAACAAGCCCAGTGACAGGAAGGAATTTTTGCGTTGTTTTCCCATCATCTCTAAGGGAAACATTAAATACATGTGCTAGTTTCTTAAATTATTTAAAGGAAATAGAATCACCTTGTCTTGCTAAAAGCTTGACAGAGGAATACAATAGATGTGCTCAGGCAAAAGAAGCATGTAAATCCTGCAAACCATCACATACTGATAGATGTTTCTGGGCAAACAGCCACAAGAGGAAATAGGATTTTTCACTGATAGCATCTGCTAACAGGAGAACAGTAATCACGTGGCTCCTGATTAAATATAAATATAACGGACAAAATCTACTGTAATTGCTGTGTAGCTAGAAGTACTTTTACAAGTACGATTCTAGGTGGCTGAACACAGCAGCAGAAGAAAATGAACTCCCTTGGAAAATCCACAGGTTCCATTCCCAGGGCATGATAAACAAATGCTGTAGTACCTGCTTCTGCTGCTGCAGTAATTCTGCAGTCTGCAGCTGTGGTCCATGATCAGTGCTCTCTGTGGTGGGATGCTGGGAAAAATCTGTCAGTGCAAACACAATGTCCTCTTCCTCCTCCTCTCGCTCTGCATCATCTGCCTTCTGCTCAGACTGAATGCCAAAGTCCGGGAGGGTCTCAGGATGGTCGATCTAAAATGCAGGAGATGGGACACATCAATACTCTTTTGCCATTTACCTTTGGGGACAGAAATCTATTGAAGGACTAAGGGAAGGGACTATCTTCCCCTGCGTGGCTGTGGTGAGACTTTATTCTATAGACTACAGAAAATGATCTTTGGGTGATCACAATACTATGCAAAATAGGAGATCTATGCAGGTGAGAAGATGTATATAACCCACCATGCATTGATGAAAAACTCTACAAGACACTGGTGTATTGTAAGATGAAGATACAGAGATCAGGAAATATCCCACCCTAGCTCTTTATTCTCTCTAAAGCATTAGCAAAACACATGACTCCAATAATGACTGGAGGTGGATTGATTATGAATTAACCAGTCAAAAAATCCAAACAGTGAAAAAATGAAAGCTATTTTGATATTAGAAGATGAGCTAGGTTACACAGAAGCAAATTAGTACTGCTGAATTAAAGTAGAAGCAAATTATTTCTAAATAGCTACTCATCTCTTGTTTCTGACTCATATTACCACAGCAGATGAAAGTAAAGATGTTCATCCACCCTTTATCTAAGAATACAAAACATTGGAGTATTCAACTCAAGCATACTCCTACCAGACCTGAAAGGTTACTTGTACTGCCAAATACAGCAAACACTGAAAAACACCAGGCACATAAGCATCAGAAATACGGAGAAAAAAATCCTTAGTTGCCTTAGCAAATAGTTTCAGAATTGCAGGAAGCTGCAAAATAAATCTACTATTCTCAATACTTCTGTATGAAAGGTCAGAATGGGCAAACACTTTTTTTTTTAACTTATTTTTTCTTTAGGTAAGATTTCCAAAGTAAATGGTAATTTTGGATGTGCAACTCAACACAATTTAGCAGCACTTTTCTTCACAGTGCAAGCGGGCTGGCAGTCACACCCCTGCTGAGATGTGTCAGCTGGGGGATTCCAGGTTGTTATGTACTTCTGAAATTCCTGATCTTAATTTAGTTGCTATTTGGAAAATCACCATGATGACTACTGGTGTACTGCTGCTGACGGTGATAGACGTGTGCATGGAGAAGAGGAACAAACAAGTATGATTCACTATAAGTTCCCACAAGAAGCTGTATAATTCTCCTGCCAACATGAAAACAGAGCTTCCCTCCATCTGTATTGCTGAAGACTTTGTAAGGAACACACTGTGCACACGATGAGAAAAACGACAGCACTCAACCCATCTAAACAAATTTGACTCCATCAGCTCACTAAAGGTTTTTTTGTTTCCCAAAATTATTCAGGAGTCATATATTTCAGACCTAATTAATTTTCATTTATTATGAAAGAGTTTTTCAGGACCAGATGTTGGTATTCATTAAAGATATAGATTTAAAGGTGGGTGATCGGTAACGTACCATGCAGAATATGCACTTTAGCGCAAGCCAACTTAAGAAAAAGCTTCATGTTTCATCTGAATGCCCTTTAAATCTATATGTAATTATAAAGTTGCTGATGCCACATCATATTTAAAGTCTACACTTAAAGAAGGGATATCCCAGTACCCCACCACTCACAACTTCATTGGGTTAATAAAGTGGGACAGTTACCTCTAGTATGTCTTCCCCGTCCTCTTCCATTCGCTTGCCTTGCCGCCAATGTTTCAGCAGCCACTTCAGTTTGACATACAGGAGAAAGGTGTCCTGCTTGAAATGCCGGAGTTCTTGCTGCAACAGACTTTTCTCCTGGGTCCAGGTCTTCTCTTCAAGTTTGTTCTGCAAAGTCAAGCTCTGCACTTCCAAGTCTTTCCTCCGCAGGGTCTGCATATGCTCCTCCTCCAGCTTTAATGAAACGACAGACACCATGTCAATGGGGTGGTGTCCTGGGAGCTCTCCAGGACTTGTACTTTGTTGGGTGAGACAAACTGGAATCTCTAATTTTCATCAGCAGTGAGCAGCTACTGAGTTTGACTCAATAACTTCCTCAGCAGTTAGGACCGTTGAGGAAATCAGAGGACAGCGGCCAATAAGCTTTGCTTAAACAACAATATCCAAGTAACCTGCTGTGGAAGCAGACGTACTTTACAGATGCACGAGACCTCTGCTGCTGCTTAAACATTTTATACCACTCACATTTTCCTCCCTGTCTTGATTGTATCCCTGCAGTACATTCCCAGCACAGCTACCATCCCACAACATATCACACCCGCTAAATGCATTTGCAGACATTCCTACTGCAGCTGCCCTTCAGACAACCTGAAATATTATCCTTGCCTCTTCACTCCACAGCCACAGACTCATCCTTTCCTCTGTGTCTACATCTCCCTCTGTTTCTGGAAGGAACTTCTGAAGGAATCACATCAAGTATCTCAGATACAACCACTGGTCCCTCACTTCTCACAGTACATACTTGGAGGTGTCTGAACGACTCACAGTAAACAGTTTCGCATTCTGGTATGACTGTATCAGGAACACAAGCAGGAACTAAAGAGACAGCAATAGACTGCAACTTTGGCATTCAACATGTCTTAGTTTCAGCACTAGAAGCACCAAGAAAATCTCATTCTTTGGAGCACACATATAATTGCATCTGTTTCAACACAAGGCCACCCAAACCATTATTCTTTACATGCGAATTCTCCCTCAATATGTCAAAATCAAACCATGGCATGAAGTGCACCCAACAGCACTTGTACAAGCTGGTTGTACAACATCTCATATTCTGCATGGACAAGATAAGTATTTCCACTTCAACCAAGCCGTGGTTCATATTGATGAAGAAAAGGCAGATGCAAAATCAGTACAGAGCCACTGCTTACAGATGCCAGTGTCTGCTATTTTCCATTCTGCAGAACAACAGTCTCTCCCTCTACTGACGAGCTCCATGGCTGTAGTCTATGAAAGCCACAGTACACTAACAACCACAATGATTTAAACTGTAAGAACATACCCTACAACAAACAACATTCACACAGGAATGAAGAGTACTTCAGAGATACTTTTTCAGGAGCATGGCCTCCCCAGCAATTAGTACTGCTAAGAAATACATGCTTGATTTTCATGGCAACATTCAGATGCTTCTGACACAGGCTACTGATCCATATTGGATGGTTTACTAAGGTCATTCCTGATGTTGAAATTGTATTCTCTGGCATAATGCAAATTTTCAGCATTTATGCTACTATGCCTTAAAAAGTTCCAGATTAAATTAAAATTATGTACCGTGGTTGCTATCTTAAATGGGCTTAAAATGTAGCTTAATCTAGAACAAAGTTAGCTATAATACCCAAGTAACATACATGCAATGCCTAATAGCAATCTGTTATTGTACAATCTGGAGATTGTAGACTGCTAGCACACAGCAATTTGATGTCATTAAACATTACTAAAAATGAAGTAATAATAAAGGGGCTAATTGTAAATTTAATTTTTACAGGAAGAAACAAATGGACTTTGTGATGATGCAGGTTCTTTCAGCAAATGAAATTATGGTTAAATGCAGCAAAGATCAGAAATCCTGGGAGATGATAAAAAAGGAACAACATCAACAGGATAAGCACAATCTGGAAAAAATGAAGAATCCAGAAGATGCTTTTGTTCTTCTATTTCTACTGGCCATCAAAATGAATAGCTGGCTTTGATTTTGCTGCATTATTAATTGTTTTTACAAACTGTTGTATTAGTCCCCGTAGTCACAAATTCTTGCAAAAGACCCTGGTGGAGGTAGCTTCAGAGAGTATTATGATTTTTCCAAGGATAGCTATGGCAAAAGAAAAGACCTTTTAGAGGCAGGCAAAGCTACCAAAAAGCTTTCATGGCCAAGGCAACTCGGAAGGAAATCAATTTACTGGTTGCCTTCAAAAGTCTCCATGAGAAAGCTACTACGGAGATCAACAGGAAATTAAAGCTACTTGTGAAAAAACTGAGAGATACCGCTTGGGCATAATGAGATTAGCTGGAACAAAGAAAAATGCTTTACAAAATGCAACAATTACACTGCATTTAGTCTATGAAGTAAATTTAAAAAGGAAAGCTTCAGTTAAGAGCCAAACAGCCTGAAAAAATTAGCAAGACATTTTTTTAGCTCTAGGACTTAGAGATCACAAAATGATTGACTAATGTGTTCCAGTCTTCAAAAAAGCAGGGGGAGTCCATATAACAAAATATGATTTATTCACCAGTTATGAATAAGAAGGTTGGAAGCATGGGCTACTGAGAAATACAAAAAGTCCTGATTTGTTATGAGCATGTCACAACTCCTCCAACTTCAGAGAAGTGTAGGATTTTCTTTGGGCTAGAAGGGGTCAGAATAAAGCACAGATCCAAACTATACTCCTAGAGCTCAAACACACCCTTCCCCAGCTCCTGGAGAGCTGAAGGTGCTAATATACTTCCAGCCCCTTGATTTCCCCCACACAGGGGAGGACAAAACTTCTTTCCACCAAGCAGAGAAGCCAGATTCAAAGTGGCAAAATAGGCTTGAGTTTACATTTCCCCAGCTTCCAGATTCTTCATTTACTCAGATGAGGAGAAACGGGCACAGCCATCAGGACACACGCTGCCACAGTCCTCACTAACAAGGTCTATGCCACACGTCATGGTCATGCGTCTCTCCCAGAAGGCAAGTTTTGTATTTACCTGGATGATCTTTTCTGTAAACTTTTCTTGCTCCTCTCGGTGAAGTCTTGTCTCCTGCTCAAGCTGAGCCTGAAGCTCCTGTATCGATACATTCTGTACAGGTAAAACATGGGAATCCCTGAGCTGATCAGCAGGACAAAGGGATAAGGTTTAGCAGAAAATGTGTCTCTGAGGTGTTAAAAAAAGGAAAAAAGAAAAGAACCGCAGGACAGACATCTGCACAACTCACGGTTATCAACAGTTAAAACCAAAGCACAGTGTGCAATAAATAGCAATGCCTTAAATATGTGTGGGAATTTCCTGTGTGGCTTCTTCTGAAAGCTAAAGCAGGGATGCTGATTTTACATGTTGGAGATTCCCTTCAGGACTCTGCTCTGGGTTTGCACTCGAGTAGTTGAGACAATGCACCATCAATGATATTCGTCAGATGCGCTCCTATTTACAGGATTACATATTTGGTGGTGCATTTCGTTATGATAATCAAAGCTATAAAAAATTAACATCCCTGCAGACTATGCATCTAATGCACATTTATTGAATGTATTTATTTTATTCTCAACCCTTCTTATTAGGCAGTTAACAGGATAGCATTTATTAAATCAACTAAGCATATAAGATCCCTTTCTTCAGATACAAGACAGCTCTCTGCACATGTTGACTTCATTCCCTGATTTCTACTCAAAATAATTACTCCTCAAATGTCACGGTGATAAGCTGTGTGAGTCTGAGTTCTGAATAAAATGCTTAAGTATCTCTCCTTTCAGGTCCAACACTATTTTAATCTTAATACTTTTAATTTTATGTTCTCATTAAATTTGACAAGCCATTCATTTTACTTCTGAAAGCTACTCAATTCAAAAACAAAGACCCAAGAAGGCAGAGTCAGACCTCATTATTTATACTATGTTAATTAATCTCGTGGTGCTTATTTTTCTGATCAGAACTTTCTGTGCCCTTAATTTTGTGTGTCTCACATTGAAGCTAAAACTGATTTGTTTGTACAAAGGAGGTGCTTGGCCAGACACTGTCCTCTTCACATGTGTGGCCACAGAAAAACACTAGGGCACCAAACTCCTACTTCCTGGAGTAAAGATGCATTTAAAGAAGGGATTGCTTCAGGCTGCAAAGCGTAATCCCAAAACCTCTGCTGGCCAATGTCCAGCATGCTCCAACCTCAGCAGCTGCAAGGACATAACGCAGGTTGTGGGACCGCTTTTGGGGGCTGCGTTGCCATTTCCCCTCCAGCATCAGCCCTGGCATCCACCTCCTCTCCCTGAGCACTCCTCCTGCTTCCCGAGGGCAAAACCAGCTGCTGACACTGTTTGGGCTGCCACAGCCCTTGCTGGGATATTTTTGTGGCTGGAATAGATGCTCCTCTCCTCCTCTAGGGAAGAAAAAGATGATAAGGCAGAGGGAAGTATATCCCATAAGCCACCCGCAGGGCCATACTCTGCTGAAAAAAATGAAGCCACCCTACACAGACTTTCTGGGGCCTGTATGTTCCTTCTTTACTTGACTCACTTATTGACTTGTGCACATCTGTTTTGTAGCAGAGGAAAAGACACTTCCAGCACTCTGAAAGGTGCACATAAAATGACCGTTATCTGCCTTATCGATTTCATCTTATGCCTTAACACGTCTGCAGACATTTTGTATTGTACAAGGCAAAAATTTGTTTGGTCTCACAAATAATTTGGAAAGAACTGCTTGCAATGGGATTTGCTAGTTTTGCACAATCATTTGTACATCAGCAGTTTTAATTTTCTCATCCAATAAAGGAAAAATTACTTTCATCAGAAATTTCTACATTCTTTTATTCTGATCAGTCCTCTTTAGGAATATGGCAAATAAGAACAAATGTACCTAGTTAATACAGGTGTAATTAAAAAATATATATATCTTCCTTCATTTATGAATTCAAAATCTGCCAAAATCATGGAAAGTTGATCTGGTGAAAACAGATACAACATGGCAACACTCTTCTGTTCGCAACAATGACTCATCTGAATATGCCTCTCCTTACAGTCATGCAATTATACATTTAGATAGAAATATTGATTGTCTTGGGATTCCTGAAATTGGAAGCTGAATGAGAGCAGCAAAATCACCAAGAATGTAAGTTTTGAGTTTTTTCTCTATTCACTTTACACTTGTGTTTCCTAATGAACAATTTTTTTTTGCAAATATGTAGCCCAAGCAAAGACAAGTTTCAGGTAAATTGGTATGCTGGGATTATGTGATAACTGTTGGAATTATTAAGAAGGTGTTAAATATATTAAAAAGGCAGATAGACTATTACATGCACACTAGACAGTGCAAATCTTTCTACAATTGCTTTGACTCTTCAAGGATAATAGATTTCTACAAGTGGTAAAGTAAATTTGTTCAAAAGCAGTTAATGCATGAATGCAGAATTGCACAGCTTTTTCCTTCCAGTGCAACCTGAGGACTCTTTAGCCTATAATTGCATATTCATAATTTCTGGCAGAAGCACTGGGATTTGTTCTGCTCGGATCAAGGGAGATAAGGTTGCTTAAGCACCTAATAGACTTCTGCTAAACATCTGGATCATGAATGAGGAATATGTAGAAATGTATCATGTGATATTTGTATATGCAGTTCAGACACCTGATATTGCACTGATGGTCGTCTATATGTTTACATGTGGAAATCAGACCCCTGTGGTATAATCAGCAGGGGGTAGTCTGTGGCACAACTGTGGTTTTGTTTTGTTTTGGAAAACAACACTGCTATAAAATGGACAGAGAAGTAGATAACCTGTGAACTTCCACTCTTTGTTTCCTTTGTTCTCGTTCGCAAACACGCTAAGGGAGGAATGGAAAACACCCCAAATGGGACAGCCACCACAGAGAGACAGAAACCACAGAAACAGACACTAACTACAACAAGACAGACTGTGACAGGAACTAAGAGCTAGTGCTACTCCATCACGGTGCCACAGAAGCAGCTACACTTCATCCACAGCTTCACACTGACTGACAAATCCCAATTACTGTATTTCCAGTTCCACCTCTGTTCTCCCAGACAGGCAGTGCCAAATCCTTCTGCTGAGTCCTTTTCTCTCACCTGTTATCACTCCAGAACAAGCTAATCCAAACCGATGTCTTTACCTCAAGAGGAAACGCAGAGAAAAGTCATCCACACAGACCCCTTTCTGCCCCTTTCAGCGTGTTGAAGGCTTCTCAGGTTACTTTCCAGCTCACACAATCCCACGTTTCCACAATGGCTTGTTTTCAGCTTTATCTGTGCACCATGAGGCTAGGTTTTACTTGTCTATTTTCTCCATTTTACCATTGCTAATTGCCATCTCATTTTGCCTGTAAACTTAATCGGTTTAGACGCAACAACCGTGAACATCAAATTTCATGGAGTCTTTCTTTTTTGCCCTTTTTGTTTTCAGGAGGGGTGGAATAAAATAAGGCCCAAGGAGGCAGGGTAGAAAGATGCTCTCCAGGATTTGAGTGCAATTCCAAGGAAGCCAGGAGATGAACATTTCATACTGCTCATCTAATGCTATGTTACAGCACTTTGATATTTGGACCTTACATTTAACTATGCATTCTGAAAATTGCTTCTTTTTGACACATGACAGTTGATCATTGCACTCATACAGTCAACCAGACCCGAGAGGAGTACCCTATGCCTTCTGCATTATTTTTCACATGCAATACACATCTAATTGAATTCTCAGAGGCTGCTTCTGAAGATGTCCTCTTCTCCCCCTTAGAAATAAATCACTTGCTATGGTACAATAGGCAGCTGTGTAGTTATTTGTCTGTGCTTATACGGAGAGTCTCTGATTTTGGGAAAACATAGAACACTGTGTTTTCCAAGTCTTTAAAAATGCAATTCATTGTACAGATAGTATAGAAAGTCTCACCAAGTTCAGTTAGGACTGGGAGATCCAGATTTACATCATAAAGGGTCTTTTAAGCCATTATATTGTCAACCTTTACAGAATCTTGCATAGCAAGGAAGACTACAATTCATCAAAGTAAGTTATTCTTGCTGCCCCTAATCTTGGTGGGAAGGAATACTGTCAGCACCAGTTTGTCTTTCATCTTCTCACAACTTTGCATAGGAGGACTAGTGGACACTAAGAGATATAACTTTCTATGTGGTCCACAGTTGTTGGGTTTTTTTCAGAAGAAAAGAAAAATCACAATGTATAAAACATTCACTGTTTCCTTTCTGGGAAAACGTTAGTGTTATATCGGGGCAAGAGAAAAGTACGTACAAATTTTCAGCACATGGATGGGAGCTACTGCAAAAGCCATCCAGCTGAAAAGCTCTCACATGGGATTATGAAAATTTCACAGAAGGAGCACAGACACACCAAAACCAGCTAAAAATAGAACATTCAAAGAACATTCAAAATATAGACTAAAATTCTCCATGTATGTCCAAAATGGATCCATTCAGCAGATTTGATTCAAAGCAGGTGGTAAAGTGACTTACCTAACTGGCACATCATTGTATCTGCTTGATCCACATTTAACCCAGGTATTACTTTACAGTAACAGAGTTGTTTTATATTTCTTATGGGCATCATAAGTAAGAACAATAGTTAAACAGATTAAGAAAGGCGTAGAGAAATTAACCCTCAGTGTTAGCTCTTCCTACTTATTAGTAGACTTGCTTTTTAAGACATGATCTCACCTTCTGTAGCCTATCTGCTTTTATTTTAGTTCTTCTGAATAAACAAGAGGAGACTGCTTAAGGAAGCTGCCTTTGGTTTATGGATATTCCACTGGTAAAAAGGGTAAAATTCACCAGATGAAAAACTGTTTACCATTTTTCCCACTGGTTTCCATTTGTTATTTGTTGCCATAGTAATCCTTTGATTTGTACCAGGCATTTGTTCCATGAAGCATTGTGTTACCTTTCTTAGTTCCTCCCTGCCTTTGAATCAAGGCACTTCTTACTTGTTCACTTGCTTTTTCTTCGGATGGTAAAGAATGACTTCCCCCTCCCACCATAACCCTGCTCTGCTAAAATCATGAATAATGGATTGAACATCCACCTCAATGGGCTCCAACTTCCCGCAACAGCAGCTGAATGGCTTGTTTCAGCAAGAAAACAAAGCCCCGCTCTTAAGGCAATTTTAAGATATAATTTCCCTTGGACTGTGTCTCTAACTACACCTCTTTAACATGCAAATACATTCTAATAATACTGTTGTACTAACAACTGCAGTGCAAAGCCCAAACAAAGGCAGATGTTTACAGTTAGGCTACAGGGTAGTTTCAAGCACAAGTCAGTCTGCATTTATTGCATTTA
This sequence comes from Nycticryphes semicollaris, assembly GCA_013400055.1. NCBI lineage: Eukaryota > Metazoa > Chordata > Aves > Charadriiformes > Rostratulidae > Nycticryphes > Nycticryphes semicollaris. Next base: position 117,372 of record VXBJ01002924.1, read on the forward strand.
ATCAAACAATTAGGCTCCCACGATGCTCATTTTTAAAAATAGGAGAAATTACTAAATGGAAGTTGGTCAGCGTTGCTCGGGAAAATTTTCATTTAAAATGCAGCTTGGACAAACTGAATTTAGAAAAATGGGTTTAGTTGCTTAAAAAGAAAATATTTGTCTCACTGAAACACAGTGTGTTCTTTTTATGCTGAAAATCCATACCCTATAAGAAGATCATCAATCAATGTTATCCACTGGCCACTCTCTATAATTTCACTTTGTAAGTTAAAGCAGATAAAGGCTTATGTGTAGCCATCTCTGCTGTGGGCATTAAAAAAAAAAATGAGTCTCCATATGAAATTTCTGTGATATTAAAAAAAACCAAAAAACAAAACAAAACCAGGAATGAATTACCTGTGTTAAGATGAAGGGCCACTCTCCCTCTGATACTCAATACAGCATTGTGCTGCATGGCTGCCAGCTGCTCTGAAGCTTTGTATTCCTGCCCCTGCTTTCTAGTTTTTGCTTACTCACAAGCTAATATGGTCCAGCCAGCATTCTCCATTTCCCAGACTCAACTAGAGGTTTCGGATATAATAAGGCCTCTGCACGTGTCTTTAGAATTAAAAGCATATTAAAACTCATTCCTCACTAGAAGCTAGGCTAACCACCACAGCTTTAAGGTGGATTTGGCTTCCCAGTGGCCAGCAGAAAAGTTTTTCTATGCTCCAAGTTTGCCTTTTCAGAGACAGATTAGTAATCATTTTCTTTGGGACCAGTTGTAGCGTCTGGACAAACTATGTTCATGAGAAAGCAGCTAAGGAGATGCTTACTGAGGCTGATATGGCCTCTACATGGATGAAGATTTAAATAAAAACTGATCGATGTTTTTGACAAATGGAAAAGTGCTCAGCAACCCAAACAATGGAGGATTCTGCTTTAAGGAGGCTTGTTTTTTGGAAGCTGCAGGGTGCTGTGTTCCCTGTTGAGAATCACCACGCACACCAGCATCCAACCCTCTCCTGTGCAGACTACTGCCAGGCAAAACGCAAAGCTGTCTGTCTGTAGACTTTCCAATTTTAAAATATCCAACAAGGTCAACCTGGAAGCATGATCTCACATCAGGGATTACAAGTTCTTCCAGAGGTCTTTTATTACTGTACCCATTTGTAGTGGGTCCCTGAGCCATATTATCCCACTTAGCAAAGCTACTGGGAGCAGTGATGAGTCCAAAGTCAGGACAAATTTGCTTCTCTGAAACTGCAAGGGGGAAAAGAGGTCAACCACAAATTTTACAACAAGGGTGCTATCCTTGATCCAATTTACTCCCCCAACCCCTGGCTTCTGTTACTCATCTCCTGGCTAAGGCAGCAGGAGGCAGTGAGTAAGATGGGCTGCTTTGCTGACCTCTAGACTGAAACAGCCCTTGTCTCCTGGCCTGTAGAGTTTAATGTCTCCATCAGCTCTGCGGTGTGGGTCGGTGGTGGCTCGCTGGTGGTGAATCTCTCGCTCCTCTCCACGATCTTGTTTGAGCTGCCACTCCATCTGATCCCTCAGTTTGGACTGTTAGGTGCATGGGCGGTTTAGAACAAAAAAACAAAAGGACAGGAGGGAATAAAGAAAACAAAAATGGGTAAAGTAGACGACTGAAAAACTACAAGACAAAGAAAAGCGTGAACAGAAAAACCAACTTAAATACAGTGGCATAAGAAAGTGAAGAGAACAAAACCAAAATGAGGATGAGCAAAATGATGGGCTGAAACATCTGAAAAGCAAAAAAGAGAAAGAGAGGAAAAAAGAACGCAAACACTGGTTATGAGGCGCATGCAATGAGGATGCATGAGTCAAACCAACAGCAAGCATACAAGTCATGAAGGATACGGGACACAAGGCTCTTCCTTCCTTACTTGTGCTGTGCAGAAAAGCCATATCCAGTGTGGCAGTTGTGGCAGTTTACACATGCGCCCATGGGCAACGCTTTAGGCAAGGCAGTCCTTCGCTGGCTACAGAGCTTCTCACTCGCTGCTCGGTTAGGGGAGTGAGCTGTAAGCAGGCTTTTCAAAACACATCACTTAGAACACTGTGCTTGGTTGGGTTCTTTTGGCAAGGCTTTTGAGAACACGCCTGACCTTTTTACAAGAGAGCATAATAAAGATCTCTTCACATTTCTTAGCAAGGCTGCTAATTTACATTCCTCAGAATTTTATTTTTCTTTAATTAATCTCCTCTTTCTTTGGGAAACACTGTTGTTACAGACAAAAAGAAGACAGATATCTACAGCACCAGTGGATTAGCCTTTTTGCCACGAGGAACCGCCTCTGAATCAAAGGAGTTGTGCAAACAAACAAAAGAAGAAAAAAAAAAACCCTATAAAGTGTTTAACATTACACACTTTAATACATCAAGAGTTTGAAATCATAACAAAGCAGCTGTGAGGAAAATTAGCTCTAGGGTAGCAATGGCAGCAAGAAAAAGAAACAATAAAGAGAAAGAAGGGAAACAAAGGGCTGGCCTACCTGGAAATCAGTGATCAACTCCTTCCCCAGGTTACCAATGGGAGAGTCTCGAGACATGGACGTCATTGTGGATAGAAAACTGGAAGACTCTGTGAGATGGGGAAGAGGGGAGAGGTCCTCCATCTGCTCCTTAAGACCTTCCCCAATGTGATCAACCTTCTCTAGGAAGGTCTGCAGCTCCTTCCGGAAAGCTTTCATTCTGGAGTTGATGGTGTCCAGAAGCTCCGGTTGGTGCTTATCTTCTCCCATTTCCTCACCACTTTTGAAGTCCTGCTCAGTGGATGGGCTGCTGGTTACATGCACCTTTGCATCATAAATCAAGCTGTCCGTATCAGTGATAAGGCGATCCACGGTCCTTTCGAGCCGCTCAGCCTCGCGTTTGATGTTAATTAAAGACTCGGTGTCCTCTTTCACTCTCAAGAGCTCAGTGGAGCACAGGTCACTGACTTCTGAAGGCTTCCCGCTCCCAAAACCTGACGTCTTCTCATAAACTTCTTCAGAGTCGCTCTCACCCCCAATGGGCCCCTCTCTCTTTGGCTGGGGTGGGCGACCCTCCTCGCTGTCACTCTCCTTCTTCCCGGCGTCGCTGTCAGCATCACTGTCCCTTGGGCTAGAAGTGCGCAGGCCCAGATGAGAGGCCAGATCATAACGCTGGACATTGGACATCAGAACCCTGTTCTCATACTGGAGCTTCATCACTTTGCCGCTCAGCTCGTTGATTTGACACCTGGCAGACTTCAGCTCCTCTTGCAAGGTGCCGCCACACTTGGAGGCTGCATCATCCAACCAGCTTGGCTCTTGGCCTGGCTCAAACTTGAATTTGTTCAGCTCATTCGTTAGCTGCTTGTTGTGATCTTCAATTTCGGAGATTGACCGCCTCAGCAGTTCTGCTTCCTCTTCCACAAACTGCAGGTGCCGGCGTAGCTCCGTGGCCGACTCCACGGAGTCACCGTAGGGCGAGGTAGGAATGCTTGAAATGTGGTCCCTGCTGAGACACTCTTTTTCATACTGGCACCTCATATCCTCCATCTCAGCTTTAATCCCCCTGTTCTCCACCTCCAGTTCCACTATTTTTCTGCCCAGTATATTCGCTTCCTCCTCCACCAGCTTCAAACGAAGCTTTAGCTCGGCCTCCCTGGTGCTGGGTGGGCCCCCTGCCTCCCCCGTAGGCAGGGGACTGTCCACGTCTCCATAGATGGACTTGTACTTCTGGAGCTCCTGCTCCAGTTCATCCTTCTCCCTCCCCAGTTTGGCCATCTTCTTACGCATCAGCGCTGCCTCCTCTTTGGCAAACTGGAGCTGGCACTTCAAATCAGCACTGTCCTCCTGCCAAGAATAATCAACCCCCCACACACATGAAGATTACATTACAAGCACAATCAGTTGCCTACCTTCCAAAATCTCCACCTCCCCACCCTCTGAGCTGTATGTTAGGTATGCAAACGATACACAGACAGAGCCGCACAAAACACACAGTTGACATATTTCACAGCTTGGTCCCAGTTAAATTGGCAAAGCAGCTTGACCAGAGTTAAAGAGGGCAAAAGAAAAATAAAATCAGTGTTCCAGTGTAAGTGTTCAGTGATGCAAGAGTGCCAGCACAAGGCTTAGTTTTTCTCAAATACTGAGCAAATTTTGTGGCAAATAAGAATGACTCAAGTGAAAAGGTGCCACGATTTGTTGGCACTTTCCGTTCCATTTACATTTAATGATACATTTGCTCACTTTTAGCATCATGAAGCAAAGACTATTCAGATGAATTTGCACATCGTAATCCCGAATCTCAAGCTTCCTCTGCTGGAAGGTAGAAAAAAGTATACTAAAATGCATGGTTGCCTTGAGAAATGAAGATTTTAATTACCAGAGCTCACAATGCTGTGAACCAGCTGGAGTGCCCAACTCACTTTCTGAACAGAAAGCACTAGTGTTGTCTCTGCTGCTGTCATTATTAGGATGGACCAGAGTGTGATCACTGTTTCTGGTATAGACAACTGTCACAAGGGAGACTGGTGAAAACTTGTGAAAAAGGGAAGAAAAATTCATTTAACTGTAGTTACACCCAAGTCCAGCCCATGTGAAAACCTCTGTTTTTGAGGAAGCAGCAGGGTATTAAATGGGAGTTTGATTTTTTTATGTGTGTTGGGCATTTTAAAGCACTGCATCTCAACTCAAATGAAAACTCCAGTGTGTATTGTGCTGAAATAAGAGACAAGGTTAAGTAAATTCTAAGCCAATGAACAATTTCTTTGCATGAATCACTTTCATGAATTGTCATGGAGATACAGGCACTTGGCCTGGTAAGAGACGCATTTATCAGCATTAGCAGTATAATGGAAGGCAGGCTTTGAAAGATGATCTCTCAAGACAGCAGATTTCATCATTGTTGGTAGGCCATGTGGACATGTGTGCAATTATCTATGGGAAACTTCATTTCAGTCTCTGGAGCACTGTTATCTTTCACACGCACCATTTTGTTATAATTCCTAACAATAGCAACCAAATCCAGAAGAAAACATGAGTGACTTTAATTTTTCACCCAGATTAGGTTATTAAAAAAGTAAAAAGATTTACAAAACTAGTTATGGCTCAGTAATCTGAGGAAATAATTTAATTTCAAAAGCACACATCCTTGCACATTGGTAACGGTGTCTTTTATGTTACCTAGATTAATTCGCCCCATTCTATTTAGATACATAATAATTATGTCTTAATTCCAGCTATTAATACTAAACAGCCACAAAAGTAATTGCTTGCATACTTCTGAACTCAGTCAGCTTTCTTACTGCTTCTGATTGGTGCAAGTTGGAACTTTAAAATACTAAATAGTAAAAAAGACACGTTAAAAACATGACAGAGGTAAACAACAGCCGAAGTTTCCACTAATATGTGGTCTTCAGTGATAATCATGAGTCAAACACAACTGCGATCAGTTGATTGACTAAAACTCTGGTCATTGTGTTTCTGGCACCAGAAATGTGAGTTTTTTATGAATACAACAATCAGGGTGCACAGAACAGATCAGAAGCAGAGCCTCTGGAAGATCAGCTTGCTTTCCTCTCATCTCCTCACATACACACACCTCTTTTTCACACATGTATTTGCAAACTGCTTTTCGCTTTGTAACTCAAAACTGAAAATTAAGTAGCAGATTTAAACCTGGCAAAACTCCATGCAGCCTCCCGTGGAGTCACACTGAATTTTGGTTACTCTGACAGGATATGGCTGTATGATTAAAGCATCATGTTTGGTCAGGGCTGCCCAATACATTACCTCTCTTTTCCCTCACATCAAGAGTCGGTTTATCCCCACAGCTGTATTCTTTGCTTTTAGAGTAACACAGAGATCACAAGGAAGGTTACATCCAGACCACTGCTGCACGTCTGAGCTCACAGGTAGGGTGATTACTCCTGTTTATTCATTTATCCGTTAATAGCTTGGAAATAATCACATCTGACATGTTCCTTATTCTCTCTTTGTAATTCAGCATTCTTCCTCGTGCTTCTCAGTCTGCCTTTGGCTGCAAGAGCCCAGCCATCAGCAGCACTAGCTGGTGCCTGGCTTCTCCCTGGCTGCAGGCAGCTGGAGGTGGGGAAATGTGGGGCTGCCCGCACCCCTCTCCCCTGGCTGGGAGCCCCAGGGGCGAGCTCCTCCCCAGGAGTCAGAAGAGGGGGGTCCAGCCTGATACCCACTGCAGTTCAAGCAATACAAACAACAGTCACACTCGGGACAACACACTCAGCATTTTGAAGCCTTTGAAGAAAAGGAAAGGGCTTCGATGGGTTAGGGGTCAGGGCCCCAGTGTTTTGGCTCAGCATCACTGCACAACTCAATGCATCTGCGGAGTTAGCATATTATTACATACAGCCAGACAAAACCACTGTTAACTTCTTATAATGGCATTATTTTATGCTAGGTTTTGTCTAGGAAAAAAAAAAAAGATCACATTTTTAAGTTCTGTTTCTCACAATTTGAAACAAACAAGATTTTTGTTGTTAAACAAACACAAGCCTCATACAAAACAAGAGGGCCGATGGATGTTAATCTTGCCTACTAAATATGGATCCCATCTGGAAAGGTGAGAAAGCTCTAGATCTTCCCTGCTTCTCTGCCAGGGAACACGACTACTGAAAATCCCATTCCCTGGACAGCTTTTTTCCAAAGAAAAAGAATGGTCAGGAGAGATTTATCAGCAAGATCTAAGCATGCCAGAAGGGTAGAACTCCAACCCACATGCACCTGTCCCTCTGAAACTTTGTGTACAGAAATATCAGTGATTTCTTGATCAGTAGAAAACAGTACGAGGGTGAGACACCCACACAGGCAAGTACAGGGTCATCATAGGAGGAAAACTAAGAAGCGGCCATATCACTGAAATTAATAATTTTTCATTATTAGTTAAATAAAAAGAAAGGGGAAAGGAAAAAATAGAAGAATACAGTCTTTCCACTGTTTTGGAGGAACAAGAGGCTCAAATCCTAGAGGGTGAAAGCTGAGCTATGGCACAGTCTGATTGTATTTCACATCCACTATGTGGGCTCTTTCCTGAAAGGTGTACCCAGGACAGGCTGTAGAGAAAGAAAAGAAGGAACGACAATGCAAAAATGTTCTACCAGCCTTGGTGCTAGTCGTGGACTTTAAGAGATCATTAAGGATAAATGGGAATTAATGATTACTGATAGTGATTATTCACATGCAATAGCATCACAGCTCTGCATGGCACTTCAGAAGGATGTTCATGGAAAAAAAAGTAGAAAGAAAAAAACCCAGATCCCTCCCTACAGAGTCTGCAGTCTAATTTAGACAAATGTGGAACATGGGGATAAAGAAATGAAACTAAAAGGAAAGAAATGAACTAAAATTCATTATGCAATGTAAATGACATGAGGATAATGAAGAGCTGATCAAAAATTTTCAAATATGATATTTCTTTTCTGGCAAGAAGACACAAAGATAGAGACTGACACCATCTCCTCTACCACCACCACCGGCTCAAGGGAACTGCCAGGCAGAAGATGGGTAAGCAATTTTGGGGTTGCAAGTCTGACGACAGGGCAGTAAAACCAGCACCCAAGCATCTGGCTGAGGGCCAGCACTCCTACCTTGCGCTGGAGAACCACTTTTCTTTGTGTTTTGCCTGGTGCCTGGTATTTTCCAAGAAGCTCCGTTTTGCAATTCTGCTGAATAAAAACTTTTTTTCTTCAATACTGCTGGAGGTGGGTAAGTGCTGCTATGAATTCTGCTTTTACACAACTTCAAGACAATCAGTTTCACAGGTATTGTTTACTCTGTGTGCCCTGTGTTGGGTGCCATGTTCCAGCTAATTTTCATGGTGAGCTCCCAGTATGTAAAAAACCAAACCAGTCTTGCCATATGCTATACATACCTGTAGGCATGCGGATGAGCAGAATCTAAGTGTGTGTTTGCTTTTCACAACAGGTGTAAAGGTTATTTGAATTTATTTTAAGTATTTAGGGCAGCTGTCCCTGAAGACCAGTGTTTTGAACCTCCCGGGCTGTGTCTGTACTAACCCCTTTGGGCCGTGCCCCAGGACTCAGCCGCTGTTTGAGCAGGTTGGGCACTTGCGGTGGTGCTCTCTGGTCTCAACCAGCACATACCTCTGAAGGGCTACCTGGTATTGGAGGCAAGTCTGAGTAACACCCTGGAGATGGGAGATACCTCAGACGTGCACCTATAGGCTGGGCCATGTCAATATGTAAGATTGTTTCTCAGTCTTTCCTACCCTAAAGAACTGCTGAAGAAAAACGAACGGCCACCTTGCGCAGTGCTGTCTCAATGGTTTTAGTTTTTAAGACCAAATCCTTTGTTTGCATGAGTTACAATGTGTGTGTACAGCGTAAAGGCTTTTTTCTTCCCCTGGGTGTTTTCTGGGATCACTTCCCCCAGTTGTGAGTGGAGCAGAGCTGATCCAGGGTTACTCAGCTAATCTCGTGCAGTCCTTTTTCATGCTTTGCAATGCAAACTACAGCTGTTGTTAATGCCTGCATTTGGGTGGAGGAACCAAACACAAGGAATCCATTCCCTCTGCACCACACTTTATTTCCAGGAATGAGGAAAGGAAGGACAGTGCTGCCCACAAACCCCGGTGGACACAACCCTGCCGTCATGTAGCTTCATCTGTGATTTGCATGTGTGCAGGCATATATATTTTATCCATGCATTTTACAGACTTGCAGAAAAACAAACTCTCTGACCTAACTGACGACTTAATTCTCCACAGCAGGCACTGCAGGCAGAAAGCCCAGTGTCCCATTTTAAGGTCTGATTAAATCATGCTTGGTAGGGACGCCTGTTCTGCTGTCTTGGGAAAGTACACTGCAGCCCCCGGCCACCACAAGCCCCTGGGCTGCCCGCTCTACCCACTCAGCTGTCTGCCCTACCCACTCGACTGCAACACGATTTATGATGGTTTTGATTACAAAACAATGGATTTTAAGACTCCTTTGACTCAGAGAAAACCCATAGGGTCTCAGTTGTGTACACTGAGCCTGCTGAGGGGGCAGCAGGGGAGGTGCAACCTCTCTCTCATGAAGGCACAATATAGCTCTTGGCTCCTTTTGCAGTGAGGTGAAATACTATCCCCATCTCTCCGGCTATAAACAGGAACCGTATGGGTGCTGGGAAAAAGCCTTAACTCCTACAGTCAGCACAAAAAAGCAGAGGAAACCAGGCAGGCCGCATCCCTGAGAAGGATCACCCTACAGAATTTCAGTAAAACCAGTGTTCAAAAAGGCAGACTGAGTGGGCAGTGCAGGCTCTGTACTGTATCTCAGCCTGGGGGGGAGCACAGATTCATGTGCTGCTCCCTCCGGACACCGGGGAGTGACCAAACCGAGGGCTGCGACACGAGAGCTCGCAAGGTGTCGTTGCAGTGTGTCAACAGCATCCCCTGCCAAGATGCTCATTAGCACAAAATCTTGGGCACTGTGTATAAATTTAGTTAGTCCCTAAGCTGCGATCCAATTACTTTGTGAGGCAAGGTGATTTTTCTCTTCTTGTAGAAAACCTGCAGCCTGAGTCCAGGGATACAAGCATCACAAGCCCAAGAAACTGCATGGTTTAGAGATCACACGTGTCCTAAATTGCTTCTATGTTATCTCTGGGAGGTCTCAGTAGATTAAGGCCTAATTGCACTCTAGTTAATGTGCCTGATGGCCCTGTCAACACCCGTAGAAAGAAATATGGACTTTTATCATGTGCTTTTGCTCAAAATTGCATGTTCTTGAAAACCATACCTGGCTAAATGACTTTTTTTCTTTGTACATTTCTCTGCTGCCTCTTCTCTTCAGGGAACTCTGCAATAGAAGCAACAATGCGTTATTGATAAAGTAAATTATTTTTTTGTAGTAATCACTGAAAAACCAAGATGACTGGGGCCTTGTCAGTAAATTTTTCAATGCACACCCCACCCCCCACCCCCCAAAAAACAAAGAACAAAATTCATTAAAAGTTCACAGAGGAAAAAAATAAATCCCTTTTATTCCTCTGGACCACCACACTTCTTGGCAAAATATTCTTTTTGCATGGGGTGATGATTAATGTTTGATTAATCCAGGGCAGCAGTCCAAGAATGTTACTCACAGTGGATGTGAAACACATTGTGGGAACCTCAGAAGAAAGCAACCCCAAAAAAAGGGAAGGACATGCATGTTTAAGGTATGTGGTGCAACATAATTGGTTAAGCTTGCTAGCAAATGTACTGAGAAGCTCAGATAAAGACCAGGTAATTCCCCAGGTATCTCTAAATTTATTTTATAAATTAGAATTAATTGGCTTAGCAAATCTTTATATCCCTTTATAAGCAGGATTTTTAAGACATGGGAATTATGTCACCACCACTGCTTGCTTTTTGGAAACCTCTCAGCACCCAAAATGGAAAAAGCACAGTTTTCCTGAGAAGAGGGAGGTGGAGCACCATCAGGACTTTACCAGTGTTTGCGCTGACTTGTGTCTCAGGAGCAAGTTCAAACTGGTGAGCTGAGTCTCTTCAGAAAAGGCATAAGTTTGACTTTTGTAGGCTGAAGTATCAGAGGGGAATAATAGATACTGGACAAAAAAAACCCCAGGAAGCTGGAAACTATGAATTCAAAGCAGGCCATATTGCATTGTCTGTGCCCAGAGCCTGAAGGCTCATACTCCCCAGCAATCACCCCGACATTGCGGCCTCATTTATTTACTACTTCTGTCTGTATTTACTCTGCAGGAGACAATTTCCCACTGAGGGACAGCTTAGGCTGTCACAGGCTTGCCCATGGCGTGCCTCCCCTCTCACCCATGGGATGGAGCAGCGTGCCTGGACCAGCACTGGCTCCTGCATCCGATGGGCTAAATCTCAGATTTGGTGACCCATACTAACACAGCACTCTAAACCATGGGCCCAGCAAAGAGGAAGGGAAAGTAGGGAGAGCCATCCTGTTGACTAGTTAAGTCCAGTCCCATTCCTGGCCATCAGCTGGCAGAGAACACAACGTGAGTGTGGGGACAGGCACAACACACCCCATGCAAATCCTCACCGAAAGCTTTCCCTGCCTTTGTGGTTTCTGACTGCTAAGCTATGCAGCTACTGCAAATTATCATTATTGCACACTAAGACAAATCCCTCCTTCTGCTCTTTGTTATACACAGTTAAGTAGTTAAAACCCATTCATACGCAGCACCATATGCCCAAGACATACTACAGTTTATTTTTGCTAATCTGCTCTCTTCTTTAATCCAGTGATTTCCTGTAACTAATGAAGCTGAGTAAGAGAAATGTTTTTTTTCTGGATGCTGAAACAGTTTAATGAAAAAAGACTTTAGATGCTAAAAACATCATATGAAAACCTGTTACACAAGCTTAGCCAGGATAAACAGTTACTGTTTTCTCTTTTTTTTTGTTGTTGTATGTAGTGTTATTCTGGAAACAGATATGTAACTGAAAGTAGTTACCAGTCAGCAGCACCAGGCTCTGGCATGCAAGATGGATCCCTATGGTTGAAGAGATAGGGGGCATAGCCTTGGACCTCACACTCACTGCTTTTCCATTTGACTTCAAGCAAGAGCAGTTTGAGCAAGAGGAGGTTGTCTTGTTACTTGATTTAATTTGTAAGCACTTAGAGTCAGGGACGAGTCTATCAATTTCTGTAGAGGCCTCAATGCAGGATTGTAGCAAACAGCCATCAGTCGTGCAAAACCTTGTGTCACCTCCTAAAAAGCTCTTCCTCTTACCTATAGGCAAGAGGGACACATCCAACTTGAGAATCTAAGGGATATAAACACATGGACTACAGTGTGCAAGTAATAAAGCCTTTGCTCTGTTGTAGAGGATAATATTTGGAAAACAAGGGGAAGGGAATTAACATTTAGGAAGAAGACATGGATTGCAGGCTGAGAAACAGGCAGGTAGGGATCTGGATTTGGAAGCTGTAAGCTCCAGTCCTCACTGAAAAAAATGGATTTCACAAATCCAGACTAACAAATTTGTAACATATTGCCCTAGATGGGACCTTGCTTTAAGCATTTTCACACTGTCTTGTCCGGTTAGTGCAAGAACAACTTTCTGATCAGTGCTTGGCTGGGAGATTGCTTTGTATTTCCATAACACTGAGACTCAACCTTAGGCTGAGTCTGTCCTCAGTGTAAGAAAAAGAATGGGTTACTTACCTCTAGGGGCTACCAGTAGATTACAGGCAGAAACGTCTCTCCCACATGTCAGTGGAGGACTAGAAACACAGGCATAGCAACAGGGGACTGACTGCCTGACCAAAACCCCCTAAGCCCTATATGAGAGCAAAGAAAGATCTCCTTTTCACCACCGTGGGATCAGGCTGCATGAGTGTATGAAACACCAACCAATGTAGCTGATATTTCAGTTGAACTAAGGACAGAGGGTACCGCTGCAAGAAGAAGTAGGTGGAATGCACTACAATCTTAAATTATTTAAAATGTAAAAGGGTGCAATAAAGGAGCATTTCTTCTTGCTGGCATCAGAAATTGATATGAATTAATGCTAAAAGAAACATTTCTATACTACTTGTTATACTCAAGAGACCAACCAGGGTTGGCTGTCTACCAAAAACCCTTTCAGTGATGGTTACCCAAGATTTTATTAGTCCTTTGGTTAACATAGTCTCTTAGGAAAGAGGTTACCCCCTGGACATTTTCTACCTTCACAGTTTCAGTGCAGTTTGATTGGTGCCACACCTTTCGCCTACCAAGAAGGCCTAATATAGAGGGGGTAATAAATTACCCTGTTTTTTAAAAGTTAAATTTCCAAAAAGATTATTGGATGTATTAACTACAGTATTGACAGCAGGAAGAGATGCAATGATTTTCACTTTTCCTAGGAGACTAGCATGGACAGGAAGAGATAGTTTGTGTCTTTTGGCAAATTTCATTTTGAACAGGTCCAAAAAGAGTCCTGCAAACTGAGCAGTGAGAGAGACACTACCCACGTGGGGAGGAGCAAGCAGGAGTCAATGCATTGGAAGCAGAGGTTCAGCAAGACATGGATATAAAGTTTGAGTTAAGAGGAATCATACATGTGAACAAATGATATGTCCCAAGTTTTCATGCTGAGGCAAGTGCTGAGTGGGATGAGAACAGAGCTGCAAGCAGGCAGCAGTAAAGAAGGACCTGGAAAGTAAGAAGAGAGAACCAGGAGTCCCTAGGAGCTGCCAGCCTGTCACTTTATTCACTGCTATTAAGAGCACCAAGCCATTTGGGTGCAGTCTGGCATCTGCAGGCAAGCGTGGGCTTGCTATCATATGTGCATCAAACCGAACCTGCAAAATCAAGTAGTCAGCCATTGAAGTGACAATGTCTGCTACTTAAAAACAGAGAGGCTGCCTTGGAAAGTCCAGCCCTGAAGGCAATTTCTATCACCATGATGTGTGAGGAATTATGCGTGAGCACAACTGGGGCTTCTGAGCTGTATAAATAATGTTCCATGCACAACGATGGCTTGCTACCAATTGCTTTGAAATGAATAATCACAATTTTCATTTGCATTCATTAGAAAATACTGCCTGTGAGAGGACTGACAGTACTTTAAACAAACAAACAAAAAAAGTGTGCATGAGTGATCCAATCCACTTGCTCTAAATACAGCAGTAGGTGAAGGAGACTGCTTTCAGATTACCGGCTTCTGCAAAGCTAACAGCTTCAGAGTGGAACAATGACATTTCATAATAAGAACTAACTTTTTGCTAGCTGTTGAGCCTCCTCATATCCAAGAATGAACAAAAACATCCAGAGAGACATAGTCTCTGCCCCACACTGTGTGACTCATTGGGAGATCTTGCCAATGGACCAACTCTCTCATAGCTCTTACTCTCCAAGAAATACCAGTGAATTAAGTGAAGGTAATCCTGCTCGGCATAAACGTGAATCAGAAGAAAAACAGATCCACTTGTAACAGATGGTCAGAAGGTGGATTTATCCCCAAGTGGGGTAAAGCAGCGTTCGTTAACTGTGTTGCTAATCACTACTCAGGATCGCCTCGCTGCAAGCGTTTTCCAGGCATTGTGCAGGACCACATGGGAAGATTGTGGCAGAGGATGAAAAAAAGCAGGGGATCGCTGTGCTCCTTCTCTGGCAAATCCCCTCTACACAAATCCCACTCCGCTGGCCACTGTAGGCATTTCCCCCCCTTAACTCTTTGCAGCTTTGGACTTGCCAGATGCTCACACTGAGGGGGTGCAAGATACCCCTTCATCTCGTTGCTTCAGAGCTCCCCTGGCTTGTCCAGTCTTGTAGATAAAGACAAACCCTTTGTACAGAGCTCTGTCACTCTCAAATGACTAATGAATAAACTCTTTTAACAAATGCACTACTGAAAGAACATGACCCAGACCTGTTTCTTTAGGATGGAAAAGAGATATATGTGCAAATTCCAGCTACCACACCGCAACTTTCTGGAATGTCCTTCCCAGTAATGTTATTTACCCATTGGGTGAAAAGGAAGCGTTTCCCATTTCTCTTTTTAATGGTAGGAGAGAGTGGCTTTCCAGTCTTCCTATTCCTTGATTCACTTTCTTAAGGCCTTAAGGCCTTTAGAGACACTTCACTTTCTTGAAGTGACTCTAATTTCCAAGTATCCAAGTGAAGTTTTGCTTTGCTGCTTCTGTATTACAATGGCTGTGCAGTAAAAGTACAGGGGCAGCTTTTTCCATGCAGACTTTCATACATAACTTCAGGATGGTTAATACAACTGGAAAATACAATGAAATTCTAATTGCTTTTCAGTTGCTGTAGGCCCTTGAAAAAGATATCTCGCCAAACCCTGATAAAGCTGGGTTTGACGCAAGTGATCTATATCTGCATTCATTCCCATGTGCATTTCATTTACAAGAAACCTCTAAATACCGCGATACTCATCATTCACATGACCTAGCAAAGCAAGCCGTGTCTGAAAAACCATAAGCATTACAGTTCAGGATAAAAGCCATCCCTTGAGTAAAAAAAGCACCAAAGCACACTTGCTTTCATCGCCGGCTTAAATTTCCCTAACACAGCATTATTCTATTGTGCAAAGCTTATGAATAGGGGCTTTGGAGGAGCCTCTTTCTTTTGCTTCTTACTACTAACACACGACACCGGCTGTCTCTCATGGCTTCCCACTTCCCTTTGCATGTGGACTGATACTGTCGTGGTATTAGCTGCCTTGGTGTTTACAAATAATGTGGTGTGACAGGTCTGGGAGCGTGCTGGGAAGCAGCAGGGTTGTACCCGCTGTCTGAAGCCCTGGGGGAGTGAGATGGCAGCTCTTGGGTGGACGGGAGATGGCTGGGCCGGCTCGGCATTCAGCTCACAACACACCATTTCACTTAGTATTTGGTCCGTGGAAGCTGACAAGGGGACTCGAAACCACTATGATAATTCTTATTAATGTGATAATTGTTGGCATAATTGGTTACGAATTATAGCCCGGTGATGTAATAATTGTTATTAATATAATAAAGGAAATCATGCAATAGGCCACTGAGATCCTAATCTTTAACAGATGTAGCGCTGCCTTATGCAGTGCTTCTGCTCGAACGCTTTTCTTAATAACTTGTTAAATTCATAAAAAGGTATTTTAGAAGTCCCCATCTGTCCCATTTTGTTAAGATATAAAATATCCAAATTACATCACGTGTCACAATACAGAAAGAAAATTATAACACAGCGACACCAGACTTTCTTTTTTCTTTTAGGGCTCCTACTTCAGGTGAAGAAAACCAGAAAGAAGCATGGTTGGTTGCTGCAGACAGCGCTGCTTCTCCCCCTCCTGCTTACACCAGCACCGAGCCTAATCCGGGTGGTATGTGCTGGGCTGACACCGCCTGAGCCCTGTAATTACCTTGTTAGTGTTATATCATAGCAGACAGCCCATGAAATATGTGCTGGCCATTATGTCCACACAGAAACAGACCTGTCCTCAAACAGCTTGCCATCGGGAATAGTACTCACCCTCAGCCACAAGTCCCTACGCAATGATACGTGCCTGGTGCCCGTAGTCCAGGACATGCTTTAGCACACTGAGAGAGAAATGATGTTCAGCCCAGTGGTGTCTGCTGGGGCTCTCTTCTCCCCCTCTCCAGACAAAACAGGGTTGCAAAAGTTCCAGGGAAGAAGAAACAACTTTGTACAACAACTTGTTAAAAGCCTGACAACTCTTACTGCAGCAGCCTGGGCAAATTAGACAATGGCTAGAGAAAGCCAAACCTTGGAAACAGACCCCACACCATACCTGCTCTGCCATCCACCAGCCCCATCACATGGCTTGGCATCACCCAACCCTAAATGCAGGCTTTCTGAAAAGAGAGATGAACTGCCCTCCTCTCCTCTTCTCCTTGAAAAAAAAGATGCTTTAAACCCCAAATCCTTTCTGAGGGACTGCAGCAAATGTCCTGCTGTCATGTCACAGGCCTTTCAGTCAGGAGCTGCTGGCCACCAGCCATCTGGGACTGGCTTTACAGAATCGGAGAGCAGGCCAGGTAGTGCTCACAAAGAGGATTAGGAGTTTACATTCCCGAAGGAAGACAATATGAGAGCATTTACTGCTGATCAGTGCACACCCAGCCTGGCATTTCCTGTAGCACAGGTGATCTCTTACACACATAAATGGTCTTGGGTTTTGTTTTTCAGAAGAAGACTAAGAAGGCAGCTCGTGCACAGGGATAGGTACCTGCTGTCCAATTGGAGAGATAGAGCCCACTCATTCTCTGCCACCAAGCAGAGCTACATGGCTAGTGGTCCCAGTACCAGGGCCGCCTTCAGTACACTGGAGAAACAAACTGGAGAGTTTGACAGTGATGGGATGAAGCAGAGTTAGACATGATTTGGACAGTGCTGATAAAGGAAAGGAGGGGAGCCAAGCAAAGCCCCAAGCTCATACTAGGTCAGGAGGTTACTGAAGCAATTTTACGGCACTGGGAGAGGGAAAAAACACACAGCTTTTTGATCTGTGCACCGTTCAAGGTATAGGTGTCAATAATAAATATCATAGAATCTAAAAATAATGAGTATTTTTAAAAGTCTTTTTGCAGAGAAAGATAATCAGAGCTGCACAACATCTGTGATCAAGAGCCACAGGATTGTTTTTTGCATTGGGGATGGAGAGAGAAATTTTCCTTGAGCAGTGAACTATAAGTACAAGTATATTCAATCTCCCCTGGATTAGAGCAACTTGCTGTTTCTATAAAGTATTAAATGAAATTCTAAAGAAGCAGAGAGATTAAAGGCCAACTGCAATGACCCCAATGAACATGTCCCAAATAGTCTTTGTAATCCTCAGTTGCCTGTCTATTATTTCACAACTTTAAGGACACTGCACTCTGAAAAGGGGGTTTATAAAAATAGGAAAAAAAAGACAGCAAATTCATACTTCATTAGTTGGTGACATTTTTGAACCCCAGACAGCTCCTATCTGTGACACGCTTTCCTCTACGTTGTTTAACACACACAACCTTTCGCCAACAGGTGACGAGTCACCCCCAAGACTTCCATATTCAACAAGCTGTAGGAGTCACAGTTCAAGCACAAATAAAGTTAGTTCTGCTACAACAAACAAGACCATCAATTATAGGAACGAAATTCAATCCAGAGCATAGCACTTGTAATTAAGAAGCGGTGGAGCCTGGTCCAGGGCAGGTGCAGGTGATGAGAAGGGGACACAGCTCTTGCGAACACACTGACCTGCTGGTCAGCTGTAGGACACGGTGCTCCGGGAGCAGCAGTGTGTGACATCCACCCACTCCCAACACATTCTGCAGGGCAAGAGTTACCCCTCATGGGAGAAAAGTGCTGGGCTCTGTATGAGCCCAGTTGCAGGTGGACATGGCCAGGAGGGAAAGAAATTGTTAGGAGAGAGTACAACTGCACAAGCTGCATTTCCTCAGTAAAGCCAGTCTATAAAGATGTGTCAGCAGCAACCCTGTAAATAGCAAATGAAAAACTCTACATGATAGATATAGCTCTACAAAGGTGCACTTGGAAAGGAGTATGACACTTAAGACATCTAAAGCCACACAGTGCTTTAAACACTAAAATTCAAAATGCACAGAGAAATTATAAAGGCAGCCACGAACACGAACAGCAAATTACTCCAGTGTGAAGCCTATTTCTAATAGTCTAACCTGGGCGGGTATTTGGGTTATCCTTAACCATTTTGTCTGCTCCTGGGGCTGAGCTGTGGTTGCCTGAGAACCTGTTCCTGTTGTTTACGGGGTGCTGAGGTGACTCTGTAGGTATACAGGGGCTGTGCTCCCCTGTGCCATCACTGCTTTGAAGCCTAAACAAGCTGCCTTGTCTCTGTGCCAGGTTTTGTGGTTTCTGCCTCTGGATACAGAGGGATGCTCCCACCCCAAGGACCAAAGCACAAAATGAAAGGCTTATTGTGAATTACTGGATCTTATGTGGGGAAGGGAGATGCAGAACAGTGTTTTCATGCTCTTAGACCTCTCAAAGCAGCTCCTAGGGAAGCAGGTGAAAGTCTGCTCTGTAGCTCTAGGGAAGGACAGATGACTTTCTG
Organism: Nycticryphes semicollaris; assembly: GCA_013400055.1. Taxonomy (NCBI): domain Eukaryota; kingdom Metazoa; phylum Chordata; class Aves; order Charadriiformes; family Rostratulidae; genus Nycticryphes; species Nycticryphes semicollaris. Next base: position 135,882 of record VXBJ01002924.1, read on the forward strand.
CCCGGAGTCCAAACGTAGACCTAGCACTGTCAATTCCATTGCTAAACCACGTCCCTCAGCACCAGATTTCCATATCTATTACATACTTCTAGGAATGGTGACCAAGCCACTTCCCTGAGCAGCCTGTTCCAATACTTGACAACCTTTTTGGTGAAGAATTTGTTCCTAATATCCTATCTAAATCTCCCCTGGCTCAACTTGAGGCCATTTCCTCTCATCCCATCTCTTGTTACTTGGGAGAAGAGACTGACACTTACCTTGCTACAACCTCCTTTCAGGTAGTTGTAGAAGCTTAAAATGGCAATAAAGATGAACTTTTTTTTAAAAAAAGAAACAATCTGAACATTACACTCAATAACACCCCATGTTTCCATTCTTTTGGGTGGGATCAGCTGCAAGCACACATACAATTGGCTAGATACCAGATACCACTGTGGAATATAATTCTTTGCCAAAATCATATCAATATCCACTTTTTAACGAATTTTTAAAAAACTTTCCTTGTACTTAAGTAAATTCAGTGAGGCTTGGACTAGGGCCTCAGGCAGTGTAAGGCTCTCATTGTCTTCTCTGAAACTGAAGTTTTGAGGTGACTGGAGAGCATACGGCGGTTGCGGCAGAGGGGTAATTAATGGTCACTAATCCATGACTACTGTTGTTCGGCTCTGATTAAAAGTAAGGCAGCAGGGATGTCTGGTGAAAGAACATGAGATCAGGTCACTTCCTGAAGCCATGCCCAGTCTGACAGGGGAGAATACAAACCTAGGATCATTTTGTGAAGTCTGAAGAAACAGGTAGTTCAGGTTTGTTAGGGCACTTGATAAACCTTTGCATCTTTTCTGTGACTAGCAAAGCAAAACAAAAAGGGGAAAGAATAAGGGAAAACCTCAAACCCAAATAGCTAAATATCTCTACCACTGGTCAGGACAAGGGTTCCCAAAAGGCTGTTACTCTCCTGGCAATAACAAAATGGAAATGTCTGAGCTTCATCAGTGGATGAGCTTTTGACCTGAAACATCGCAACTAACAGCAGAATAGGCTTTATCCCAGCCTGGGTGCAAGAGATTAATGACTATGAATAATATGTATGCATTAGAGTGAATAATGACAGTCCAGTGGAAGGACTGTCAGAGATCTGCAATTTTTTTAGATCATTATTTCTCAAATGACAGAAACTATTACAATGAGGAAATTCATACACTTTTCATTTTCCTAATTAAAACTTGAAAACTGTTTTTCTCTACCACTTCATTCATTGCTTACCCTTTCTTTCTGCATCCTCAGCCACCTGGGAAAAACAGCTCTTCACAGGTAAAATGCTTCTCAGCTGAGGGCCTACCCTATCTCAAAGGGTGCTGTGGTGTCAGTGCCTAAAGTAAGGGCACAAGTAACTGCCCTAAGGATTCCCACAGCAAAAAACCTACATAATTTTCAGTGGTCCTAAGGCAGCTGTGCTGTGGTCACTACCTCAATGCACCCTCTGCCTGCTGACTGATAAAGCGGATTCAAACTGCTTATGGGACTGATCTTACAATGCTGCTGCTGATTAGCCATGAAAAATTCATGCCATCACAGATTTTACAGAGGATCTTGACAAGACAAAATATGCATTTCTACTCTGTTCTTAGAAATCTTGGTGTGGTATTTTGATTTTTTATTTTTTTTGGTTTGCTTGAGAAGCCTGAAGTCCCCAGATCCTTTTGGCAGGTATTTTCTAAGATCCCAGCAGTACTGAGACCTAAAACATTGGGAGGTAGAGAGTGAATAAAGCCACAGTCAATTAGCAGCCAGTCCCAACCAAGGCATCACTTCCAACCACTGCTTTTCCTTTCCTCACTGCTCTATCTTGCTAGGTTCTCAGAAGCTCTGAAGGGATCTCAGAGGCAGACTCTGGATCAACAGAAATGGAGAAGCATCCTCTTTTTTTTCCCCCAAGAGATCTTTAAAGCATGGCAAAACCCAGGTCTCCCTCTCCAGACACTGATTCTGCCCCACCTTTCGCAGTGTTTTGCCTCTAAATGCAAAGTGGGAGTTGCAGTGCCCTTGTCCTTACAACTGAAGGTGTCTCACACATGTCTTTTTATTCAGAGAGCCTTGTGGTGTTCATTTCACACACGTTACTACACACAGTGCCTGACAGGGAGGCTGGACCCCACGCACTGTGATAGGCAAGCGAGGAGTGAAAGTCCTCAGAGATGCACAGCATCTCTTTGAAAAAGATTCCAAAAAGGCAGGAAAAAAGTCAGGCAACAGTTGACAGTGTGCACAACTAGCCTGAAACATACCGACTTTTCATCACTTGGTTATCTCCAAATTCACAGAAGGGATATGAAGTTAAAATTGTAAAAAATAAAGGAGCTCTGTGAAACTTAGACTCACCCCATGTGCTCTTGTGTTCTCTCACACAGATGTACACGTACACATGAGCACACACCTTTCCATGACATTTTCCCCTGTCCTATACACACACCCATCCCTGTGCTACTGGGCTCACCAGTCTCAATGCCAGAAAATCTCTTCTTGACCATCCTGAATGCCCTGAATGACACCCAGTTTCCTGATCTGGCTATGTTATTTTCTCTTTATTTTGCATCTAACTGAAGTATGAATTTTTAACGTCTTTTCATTTACATGGAAAAACTGGAGAAAGCTGTTTGTGCTCCACAAGGAGACAAAGAAACTTGAAGCAAAATAAAACTCTGAATTATTTTGAATGACTTGGAAACGAAAGTCATTTGGAAGAATCCTCTTCAGACTTTGCCTATTCATTTCCCTAACTGGCAACATGAAAATGGTAGGTTTTAGCCAAATAGTCTACCCTTATTACAAAAAATAAAGTGAAAGTTTGTTGTAACCTTAAATGCCAAGAGGCATAAATTATCAAGTTATTAGAAGGCATATACTTATCTGAAATCTTCCACTTTCCAGATAATAAAACTACCCACATTTTAGGAATAGTAAATGACTGAGTCTGACTGGAGCTTAAAGAGGTTACTTTTTAACTTCACTTTCTGCCACTGGGCTCCTGTACAGCATTATGTACACTCTGTGTCACTTGTTGCTATGATTCCAGCAGTGACTTGCAGATACTGCAAGACGAAATAAGTGGCTCTACGTTCCTTCCAAATGATTCAGCAGGGATTCTCTTTAAAAATAAATAAATAAATGAAAAATTGAACACCATTCAGTGCTACTGAGGCATAAAATGAAAAATTGTCTACTCCCAAAAAAGACAAAAATAATAATAAAGATGTAAAAAAACCCAACACATAAAACAAAACCCAACAACTCTTTTTATTTCTAGAGAGCAAAGCGACTCTCTAGTATGAGCAGCTACTGAGGCTCTGACGTTGTGCTGCATGTACTGATGTGAGTGGTTCATTATTAGTCACGCAACGCATCCCACTGACCTCACTTCAGTACGAGCTGCAGAGTCACAGCCCTATTATGGGCAGGCCCAATAGTTATGCACACTTGTCAGATTTCACACGGCTCCTCTGAATGACATGCTCTCCTCTGGCCCCGCTTTTTCTTTCCTCTTGCCCTCTAACTTCTGTGTGGCTTTTCATAACAAATGTGAACGTAACCAGCAAGCCTCTCTGCAAACTCACATGAGGGACTGTACAGTTCTCACAAGGAATGGTAGACGTATTCATTAAGACTCCAGGCTGAAATACTCAGTCCCACAATGAACTTGCAGTGGAAGGATGCTCGCTGGCCAAAGCTAAAGAGCTGAGCCCAGGGTAAGTGCTGAGGGAATGGAAGAGACTTTTTTAAAACGTTGCAATTTCTGGCTGCAAATGGTCTGCTGAAAATATTCCAAGGTACCAGCGGATCGTAATTCTACTAGAAGTTTTAAAAAGCAGCTTTGACAAGCTTTCCTCTGCACCAACTGCTCTTCTTCCCAAATATTTCTGGAAACAGTATAGCGGAAGCTAGTGGATTCTGATTTCCCTAAGAATAATAATGCCAGAAGTATTGGAGATTGGAAGCAATGCCAGGTGTCTCTGCATGCTGTGAGGAAGGAGCGATGTCCCCACTGCTGCCATTGCATTAACACATTCCTAGTGCAGAACAGCACTTCTGGATTTATTTCACAGCAAGAAACTACATGGGGTTTAATGCGGGAATAATCTGCAGAAGCAGTATTTTCCTTTTGGCTGGATTTTAACAATGAATGCAAATGCATATAGGCTTTTATAGTCTGAATGTTTCTATTCAAATCTTTTGATTCAAAAGCCTTTTTTTCTCAACCACTGATCATGAAAACAGAACCTAAAAAGCGACCAGTCCTTTTCTGAATCAATAATCTGTGTACAATGGTGCAATAATGTCACCTAAGGGGTTACAATTTTTAACATCAGAGCTAGCTTTTACTTTTTTACTCGGCTATTTCAATCTTTTAAAAATGAAAACAGAATAACCTTAATGTAGGAAATCCTCCAGTTTTGAGGTGTTTCTTGGGATAATAGCTTGGTAGTATACTGTTAGACGTCTGCTCCCAAATGAGAGATAGGATGGTATTTTCAGCTTTTCTGGCAATTTTTTAATTGCACAATTTTTTTTCCTTATGATCCTCCTGTTGCTTTTCTTTCTATCACTGTGTCGACTCCACTGAAGTCTCTTTGTCCTCTGCCACATGAGGCATTAACTGCAAATTGCAGTACCCCAAACAAAAAGAGGTAACTGGCAAAAGAATGGCCCAGCACCCACACTGCTGATGCAAATTTCTCCGAAGCAAGAGTTTTAAACCTCGTTTCTCTTGGATATTTGTGTATATGTGCCTGGTCTTTGTGCACAGTTGTAAAAAGTTGCTAAATGAAGAAAAGAAATACTGATTTTTCTCTTCTTCCCTATCATTGAATATTTATGATGCAAACAACCCCTAAAATATGTAGACTATCTTGCAGAGCCTTGAAAAGGCTACACAGTCAGCAGAGTCCAAAAGTTCAGCTGCAAAGGTCAGGCAGACACATAGAAAAAAGAAGAAAAATGTCCTGAGACTACCCCCACTTTGGAGAAGAACAAGCAGATTATTCTGCAAGAGAGGTCATAATTTTGATTTCTCCACAGCTTTTCCCAACACAGACAGACAACCAAAGCAGGAGATGCAAGCAAGGATTTGGTAATGAAGAATGCTGAGTTTCAGCTTAACACCAATTTTTGTATCACCTATTTTCTCTACTCTGGTTTGCTCACTTATGTACCTTGCAGGATTATTGCAAGGATTAAACCTTTGCAAAGATTAAACTGTAAATCAGGGTTTTGAACAGATCTGCATATTATATATGTAGAATAAGAGCTGTAGTTAAGGTCACTTGAAAACTCTTCAGGCAACAGAAATTAAAAGATAGCTGATAGCTATTGTCCAATTATCTTATATTGCATTTAGAAGAACTTTCTCTGTTATCCTGGGATAATATCAGTGCATAATTTGGCATAACTTAAAAAGCAGACAGGTATTGCAAAGAAATATACCTCAGATAATTTCAGTTACACAAATAGTAGTCATAATTTATTCTTCAATTCCCTTTGATGCTCCCCCACACTGAAAACACATATGTCATTTCGTACTATGGCAGCTATCCATATTCAGCATCAGTGTTAATAGGTGCAACCTGGCATAAACCAGCCATGATACAGATGCTGCCAACAGAGACAAAGTTGGTTTAAAACTCTGTTAAATTGGCAACGTGTCGGTTTTACATCTTTTTGAGCAGTGTGTGCAATTCTGCTCCCCTATGTAATTCTATACTGCTGTCTTCTTAAATGTGAAGCATTAAATCAAAGAGAAGGAACACAGTAAAAGATGCAGTATAGCTAAGAAGTTGCTCACAAACCACAATAGCTCTGAGGAGCCACATTTTAGCTGCAGTCCTGCAGTCAGAGCCATTCAGAAGTTCTTGTTGTAAGCTCTGACAAATGACAAGGACCTTCAAAAAGAGAACTGTGTTGAGTTCAGTAGAAGAGGCTACCGCTGTATGAGGACTCATGCAGAGAAACAGGCATGCCATCAGCAGGGACAGGAGCACGATCCCTTGTGACCTCCAGTTCTGGATATGAGACCATAAAGGCTGCTTTAGGCAGAGGAATTTTTTTTTCATATCACTTCTATTAGTTGCTACCAGTGGCTTAAGAAGAGCTTGTAGGGCCTGAATCCCAGTAAAAACACCCCTGTCAAAAAGGGTCCTTCCCTTAATCTGGAAGTAGATTTGTAGGGAAGGTCTAGCTCAGGAAAGAAAAGGTCTATGGTCTGGAAACATACATTAGGGAAGACCCCAAGAAGGGATTAGTTGTCAGGTCAATGTAGCGACAAAAGCACTTGTGTAAGTGGCAAGAATGGTATGAGAGCAGTGAGAGCTCTCTGGTAGTAAGAGACAATGAACACTTAAATCAGATCTGTACTTGGAAGTAACACTGATCAACAACTAGTGAGGCTATTCTAAAGTCTGCCCCAGCTGCTGCTGATCTACTCCATAACTAAACTGGGTCTTCCATGTCCAACCAGTTCTTCCAAGGTACTTCTGGAAAAGTGAGAGAGCATGTTATGCAGTCACATCATTTGGTAGGGAAATGCTCAGGCCCCGGTCTCTGCAGATGTCTGTAATCTCCACATCACAAGAATAACAATACACTCTTCCCTCTTATCTGCGGACCAAAGTCTGCCATCAGTCCCACACTGGTTTGGGCCCTCTGAAGCTCTCTCGCTGGATTCCCAAGGGTTTTCCGCCTGAGAGATGATCGATTAATCACCACCCATTGAACAGAAAGACCCAGCTCGCTCTGTGCTCCCCTGAATACTGTGAAATCATAGGATTCAATTTAAAGTTCCTAAAGACCAACAATCAGCTCCTCAGACACTGATCTACCAAACAGTAGGGTGCTCAGCTACAGAATAAAGGAAAAGCAGGAGAGGGCATTTCAGGAGTCTATTGCTAATGAGCAAACCATCTGTCTGTCTGCTTTGTGAAAATTGGCTATTTATTCTGACATTTCCCTTTCCCCAAACAGTTTTTCTGCTGATGACCTTATTATTTTAAAGTAATGTAATCTAATTTTAATGCTGTTACTTGTCAGATTTTTTTTTTTTAAAAAGACATAACCATAGGTATCTTAGCACATTGAAAAATAAAAATGTACCATGCCCATGAGATAGAAAAGGTGCAAGATACTACCCAATCTGTGAAGTCCCACCGCAAACAAGCCTAGCCGGTGATAATTATGCTCATTATTATGAAAGAAAACCACAGCCACAGCTGTGAAATAAGTGACCAATACTGAATTCCTCACATGGGATCATTCTTCCATCACAAATGAAAAAAGACACCGAATACAAATTAGAAAAAAAAACCAAAAGTAAACCTCACTGTCGGCAAAGCTTAAAATAAATACATAAACTGGGATGGACTCCTCTCCCTGCTCTGCCTTTACCCAGTTTCCATCTCTCAAAGGACTGGGTACACTTCAGGACAGCAGACTGTCCTTGAATGTCTGTAAATGTGAACACCATTTTAGCAGAAATGTAAGAAGAGGATACAGAGACTAATCGAGTTGTCCATCCATCTTCCGGTATCACATCTCTGCTGCAGACACCACCAGCTGCTTCAGAGAAATGGGTAAGAAGCCTGATGGTAAGATAACAGGGATAGTCTGCCCAGCCAGGATGTCTCCTCCGTATTCCTACCAGCTATAGACCAGTGTCAGACCTCAAACATGAAGTTTTGTGGCCTTTTCAGGACATCCCTCCAGATATTTTTATTGCCTGTTTTCAAGCAGTGGCATTACAATCCTAAATCTGAGCAGCTAGACCATGCCTATGCACTTCTATCAAATGAGAGTATTCTAAAATGTAAAAAACAGAGTATACCAAATTGTAAAACAAGATCTTAGTACATGAGTGGTTATTTTTGGATTCACACTGCCTTTGATCTGTTTTCTCGGGTCAGCAAGCATGGGCCAAATCAGACCTCAAAAGTGAAGTCAGGGAAGGCTGGTTTTTTTGGATGGGAAGGCAGATCTTGATTGCATCTCTCTGACCACCTTCTGATATTAATTTTAATCTCAGCTGAGCCTGTATTTCTTTATACATGGTTTTATGCTAGGTAGTAAATGAAGAATGCTGCATTTGGACTCGTATTTGGACTTTGGTGAAGCAAGAATTTACCCCAAATGAACACTTTGCTACAGAGCTTTGTCAGCAGCATCATCTTCTGATGCTTAAACTGAAGTTCAGTTTGCCAGACTCATGGAGTGAAAGGAGAGATTTATGGAGAAAGGACTGACACATCCTGCTGCAATGGAGACCTCACAAGAATGTGCAGCACATAACTACATGTGGCCCCTCTTTCTTCAGTCTGGTGCCTTCTTTATCAGCCTTTGAGATGTCTGTGACACAAAATGAAAAGAGGCATGATGAGCATTGTGCTAGTACTAACCTAACATCTTTGGGATGCAAACCCGTTTGTCAGGGGTCAACAGCAGCACTAAATAACATCAAAATGTACAAATCAAGGTGGTAGAGAAGACACCCAAACAGGGACTGCTAAAAATAACCAAACTGGCACAAACTTCTCTTCTGATGGTGAGTAAAGTTTAAATGACTTTTGCTTATCTGTTGTTTACCTAAAGCACCTGGAGTATGTCCGCTCGCCTTTAAAGGCACTGTGGACAACTGCTCCAAGCAAAGCTGCTTCACTAAAAGGGGACTTCAAAAAGCACATTGGTAGCATTCATCTGTTCCTCAATACTCCAACTGAACACTATGTCTGAACAGAAATGGAAAATATGTACTTCCTACACAGACATTTTTTCCTCATTATTGTCTCTCTAAGTACTGAAGATGCAGCTGAAGACGTGACCAGCTGCAATACTGGAAGCTACAAATATGCTTCTAACACAGTAGCGATGCTGGAATAACCAGAGCATGGTACTACACTTTTCCCAAAAGGAAAAGTTTTGAGAGACAACTGATAGAGCAGATTTTCCTGCTCTTCTAAGAAAAGCGAATACTCCAAGGGCATGTGTTCATCAAACAACAGGACTTATATTTCTGTTTTTACAATCTAGTAGAAGAGGATAAACGTCTAAAACCTCCACAATTACTCAGAGTATGTCTTGGCAGCTCTCTTCTAAGTTGTTCCTTCTGAGAACATTAAACAATGTGACAATTTAAATTTTTTTTACTAAATGATGAGCCCAAGCAGTATTGATGGCAATGTGACCTGGGAGGGAAAAGGACTCAAGACAGCTTAGTTACCCACTGCCATCCACTGCCAGATTGCTAATTTTATTTTGTCTGAAAGTGACTGATCCAGCAATACCAAGGCTATAGTTGTAAAAAAGCTACACTTGAAAAAATTGAAGAACAAAAATATGAGGGTGTAAGATTATCTGGCTAAAGACTTTATCACAGTAAGCATAAAGACTTGGAGAGGATCAGAGGAACGATGATAGGTGGGAGAACCCAAGTAACCTAATGAGTGAAATCAGAGCACAACAAGAGTTCCTCAACTGGAACGCTCAAAGAGCTGAGGGGAAGAATCTTTCTTCCGGGACTGCCATGCAAAATATGGGGGTTACTGGCCAAAAGGGCACAGGGCTTATGGGATGCAGAGGGAAGCAAATCTGGGGATGGTGTAAAACCTATCCAGTTGGCAGTTTGTCACTTTAAGAAGATGATATACCATATTTTGCATATCCCCCTGATTAAAGTGGGCAGAAAAATAAGTTTAGGGAGAGAGATGGTGCCACTAGACAACACTTACACTTATTTTCTTTTTCTACTTGGCATTGCTCCATGGATGTGTCCACAAAATCATAAAGTGCATTATGACTGTAAGTCCTACATGTCTTACATCTGCATATTTTATTTATAGGGCTGAATAAGACAGTGTAGGTACTTTTAGTTATCCATTAGAGTCTTTACTAGCTGTGTTTAATTTCTCTAAAGCATCTCATTTTGACATTAATGGGCTGTAGTCAGGCTTACCTGTTCTGTGCTCACACCGAGGAAAAGACTTTATCATATAAGTTTCCAGGAACGAAAATTCACTCAAAGGAAAAGGATTGAGGCCACTATTGCGTCTGATGAATGGGAATCACATGCTTGTTTCTAAAAGTGGAAAATCCACTCTGAAGTTTCTTACGTTCTGGACAGAAATCCAACACAATCTCCTACAACTACCTCAAATTATGAACTTGAGTTTACAGAGGGACTGTGAATCGAGAATTGTTTCAGTGGGCTAAGAAGATAGGCAACTTCAAAGGACTAATCAAATCCCTCTTCACATAATTCACCAATAGAGTCAAACCATGAAAAATCACCAGGACTTTACCTATTCTTGGTCTGAATTTAAGCTTTCAGTACAGAGCACCCAGTGTGAACAGAGACATAATCTAAGGAGCTCTCTCTGCCTCTGTTTACAGTGACTAAATAATGGTGACTTACCCCTGCCTGCTCCTCAGAGGCATCACTGCTCTCAGAAGGTGCCCTAAGACTGGCCTTTAGCAGGACATACATGCCTCAACAGCAACATGGCCATATGTAGGATGACAGTTACAACCTCACCCTCATTTTTAAGCGCTGTATCTACACAAAAACTACAAAACATCAAGGATCAAGAGAAGCAGACTTAAAATAACAGAGGTGATGTACCAAGGCCTTGGTAAACCCCTGTCTCAAGTAGCTGAGAGTCTTCTGGAGGCAAGTGAGAGTGTATGCCAGTCAGGAGCATATAGCAGGTCTTTCCATCCAAGGGAGTGTGATGTCTTGTGGCACGTAAAGAAGGGTGGCATGGTGATTCTCCATGCTGTGTTACTTAGCTGGCCTTAGTGAAATGCACCTTCTTGCTTTCACAAACACTGTATGTGCTTCTGACTTGGATTTATTTGTTTTAGCTCTTCTGGGACAAGGGCTTCCTTGAGTTAGCCATGAATTTGGGAAACAGCACAAGTTATCTAAACCACAGCTGCCAACCATAACGTATTTGATATACACACGACTTTCTGGAAAACATGTGAAAAAAACCCTACCAGAACACCAAAAAGCAACTGAATCAAAGACAGAAAACAATGCGGTGTTTAGATCTCATTGCCACTGTGCAGAAGAGCAGAATGAAACTTCTTGGTTTACAGAGTCACTTTACCATCGCTAAATTAAGAAAAGGAGTCTGTTAGGGAGAACAATGCTGCATCCATGTTACAGGGGAAAACTGGAAGAGAGAGACTGCAAACGTTGCTTGCCTTTTCACAGTTGGCAATGTATTCCCCTGACTCACATGTATGTAGGAGACCTGCCCACAGTCTGAGTCTCTGCACGAGCTTTGAGTAAGACCCTCTTTCAGTGCGTACCCATAAACAAGTTTGTCTTCTTGGCATAAATCTGCTTTTACATTATACTTATGTTCCACTGTATGTCTCAGGAAAACCTTAGAGGATTTATCATCGCTAACATTTCAGATATACTACAGCCAATGGTTTAGAAAATTATTTGTTACCTCTTAAAACAATTAATGTAAGCGTTACTTTAAAACTGTAGAGTCTTCTGTCTTCTGCCTTTTCTGTGAAGTATGTGGGATATTCTGGGGCCACATAAAGTGATAAAAATACCCTCACACTCAAGGTAGCAAACCCTAGCATTTTATAATGGCCTCTCCGGTAGAAAAAGTGTTGCAGAAAAATTCAGGCATATCTTTCTCCAACTGAAAGTTTTATGTATAACCAAAAAATATTTCTACCTTGCCAGTTCTTGTTTTCATCCCCTTCTACATTTAAACAGATTTTCACTTTAATTCACATTTTGCGGGAACAAATGGCTTCAAGTTGTAATCTCTTTCTTCTTTGCTTTCACCCCACCCTTACGAAAAAATACCATGAAAATAAAGCAAATACTGGCCTCTGTGCCATAGGTCAGCACCAGAAAAATCTGAAAGCCTTGACTTTTTATATAATACTCCTTTTGTCTGCTACATACATTAACATTTACGATGGAAAATGCTGAAGGCCTCCCACCTCCAGTTGTACAAGAATTTCTTGTTTAGCATCCACTGCATACTATAACAGATTTGCTGGAATACACATCTCTGCATCCTCAGATGAATACTCTGTGTGTTTGCAAAGGCCTAAGGGATGGGCATGCAAGGAAGCAAAGTTTGTTAAGAGCTCCAGACAGTTCTCACTGGAGTTTCTGTGTGCCTCTAACACACATCTCAGCATTCACCTAGAGAAGACCATGCATAATTTCTATGCACGGAGCTAGGTCCTGTGCAGTGGGTCAAAAAAGCTTTGGGGTTGATATCAGTAATTCCTTGCTATCCCATATCCTTAAATATTGGCTCAAAGGAATAACCTCCAAGGAAGTTCAAACTTTCAGTTTTTCTGCCTTTTTCAACTTTTTGGTAAAGACCTCTCCTTATCACCTTTTCCATCTACCATTTGAATTCCCACTGAACACAAAGAATGTGAAGTAGACACACAAAGCACACACAATTCCTGAGGAAGAAAAAGATCACTTCTCACCACCTGATGAATAAGATTCTTTGCAAATCAGTGATTAATCCCCCTTTGCCTGTCTTGATTCAAAGAGAGGGGTGTGATAGAAAGCACATACTTCCTTCTCGGATAGCCTTCAGCTTCCAAAATCCTTCATGCCATTACTTACTCTTCCTATATGTGGAAGGACTTCTAAATCAATGCTACTCACAAAAAGGGACACAAGACTCATTTCAAGACTGTCCTCATTTCCAAGTTCCCAGCTAGTGTGGAGAAAAGGGGTTCCAGCTTGGGCTTGGGGCCATTTTGGGTGCAAACAGCAACACTGCTCCTTTTTGCTGTATGATAGATGTGGGGTGAGGGAAGCAGCTCGATGCTGCCATTGAGCAGTCCTCTCCTAATGCAGCAATCTTTCAAGGAGGGCAGCATTAGGAGAAGGATACGCTGGATGCCACCTTTGTAGAGATGGGCAGGCAAGCGCTTCCCAGGACTGTGGCAAGGTTTGGGTTCTGCTCCAGAGCCAGGGGCAGCTTTGAGCCACAGAGTGACTCCCCATTACCAGGGATTTACCGCATTGCAGCCCTGGCCCCGCCAGCACCAACCCACCAGGTGCACAGTCTCGTGCAGGCACCATCCCAGTGAGCTTTGGCGAGCGACTCCAGCACCCAGCGGGAGCAGGAGCATGTGTCCATGTACTGACAGGTGGGCAAGTAGGTCACTTCCATCTCCTGCATCCCAGCAGGATGATGTAAATGTACGTGCACAAATGGAAAAAAAACATAAAGGGAGCCCACATTTCAAAGGCATAGCTTCTTTGACAATGCAGCACCCTTTAAAATTGTAGTAAAACACACAAGTACTGAAATTAACCACACACGCTAAAAAAACGATGAAGTTACCTGTTTCTAGGGAGAGGAGAGGAGTAAGTCAGGCAAGGTGAGTTTGCTGTGGAGGTCTGCCTGGAGACCAGCAGCTTGTAGGAAGCAGTGAAGCACTGCTTTATTTATTGAACTCATACAAAAATCTTTTCATCCTACCTGCCCGTCAGTTCTAGCCTACAGAAGATATAGAAAACTACCACTGGTCCCTTCTGCAAATGACTCAGGACACTATGAAATTCAGCATGATAATTAATAAAGATGTAATGAAATCCAAAATCTTCTGAGTTGAAGTTTCTTAGCAGTGCTGAGGTGGCATGGGATTCTTTCTTGTCTTCTCTTTTCTTCCTCAGCAATGTCTGTACATCTGTACACCCAGCACTTGATCTGTCTAACTCTTTCCTTCTGCTTCCCACCTGTGTGAGAACAATTCCTGTGCCTTGGTCATAATTACTACTCCTGTTTTTCCTACATTAGGTCTCATTAATGTAAAGGAACCACTACGTTTTACAAAACTCCTGTCCAAAGGATTTAAATATTTGGAGGACACTTTTTAACACATTTCAGTGGTCAAGGAAAAGGACTGCTCTTATCAGCGTGGAGTTTGACCCCTCGCTAGATTTGGTTTCTCCATATTCCTGCACAAAAAGTGGTACCCACTGGCCTGTGCTGAGCTCTGCTGCACTGTGTCCATGCCTGCACATCCTGGAGCAGGAGGAGGTTGGTCTGAGCCTGGCACTGGTTGGCAGCTCTTCCCCTGCCCCAACCCAGAGGCCAAATCCCCCCGTGATGCTGCAGCCCACAGGCCCCACAAGTGACTGTAGATCTGTTATGCAGCTGTTCCTCTTGGATACCTACCCACACAAATCCTGTTTACTCCAACTCTGCTGGGAAGGTACAGAGCAGCACTAAATCCTATTTTACTACAGATGGGATTAAGCTTATACATCCATGATGATAGCCTTAACCTTGCTAAAGCCATGCACCAGCTAAAAACTGGACTCTCAGACTTCCTAGAAATTCTGTAACATTATCTTTCCTCCATTTGCCATTGGGAAAAATATTAAAAATAAAGACCCTGGTTCAGTTGAATTACTGATTAGATGTTCATCTAGCAGTTTCCATTAAAAAAAATAATTCCATCAGTAAGCAGCAAGATGATACAACCTACTTAAATTTAATTTATTTTGCCAGAGAAAAATTACACAAGCCACTGCTTTATTAGGATGTACTATTTTTAATTAAAGTTTCTGAGGAGAAGATAAGCATCAACTAAGAAAAGCCAGCCTGAAATCTGACCGGGACATAACAGCCTAACAGTCTGGAAGCTGTATTGAGAATAAAAAAAATGAGATGCTAAAACACATTACAGAAATTGACTTTTGACATTTGAATGAGGATTTTTAATAGCTCACATGAAGGAAGACTATGAAACCAGAGTTTCAATCTACAGCTGATTCAAATGTAATCCCTTTTCTTAGGGGTTTAGGGCTGTGAAGCTTCTCTGTTTCAATGAACTTGCTTTTAGCAATGTTATGCATATCAGTCTGAGAAACATCTGCATGTTCCCGTTGGGAAACAAGCTGGGGATGATCACCGACAGTGCCCGAAAGAGGCAGCTTCTGCAGGAAATCCCTTCAAGCTAATGGGACCCCAGGTAAATCTCCAAATGTGATATCCACTTAAATCCTAAATGCAGTGTTGCCTTCATTCCTAAAACTTGGGGTAATATTTGCACTTGTTTGACAGGTCTGGTTGCTCATTTCATACAGATGCATGCCTAGTCTCCTCTGAGTCTCCTGAAATCCGTGCCCTTCAGTAATAATCATGTAGCAGTGAGTTTCGCAGACTGGTGACTTGTTTATGCTGTCTTATGCTGTCTACCTAACGAGTAATACCTTTCTACCCTTTCTGTAATAGCTTCTGCCTCTGGCAACCGTCTGTGCCAGCATAAAAGTCACTTTGTTTTGGACTAAGGGAGCAAAGTAAGCAGCAACAGAAACACTTTTTCGGCAGTAAAGACCGAAGAAAAATGATGGGGGATTAAAAGATTGTTATTAAAAGCTGTGATTTGGAGTGCTGTCAACAAAAGGATACACAAATCGGGCAGAAACTCTTTAGCCATGCATACTTATTACAATTTTAACCTGAAAATAGAATAAAATAAAGCTGCTTTCAAACACAACCCAGGACAAACTACTGTAGTTGCAGGTAAGAGGTCATTGCATAGTAGTTGGGCCTCAACATCCAATGGTTATTCCTACTCAAGAGATTAGGAAAAAAAAGGAAAAAGGAAAAAGGAAAAAGGAGGATTACATGTTTTAAATAATCCTGTGTCTCACTTTTCCCTGTCAGTAGAGAACCCCATAATGTAATTCATTAACTTTTGTGAATTACAGTGAGCGTCTCCAACTGAAAACATTTTGACAGCCCCAAATGCATTACTAAATGTCAGTAAACACTCTGAAATACCTTCCTTTCATTTTTGTGAGTATGAAAGAGCTACTCATACTTTTAGTAGTTATATTGGCTAAAATATGTTTGAGATTGCTGGGAATTCTTGCATACAGAACAGCTCTGCACATTCTTCATCTTTTTTTCCTCACTGACTGTTTTCATTGTAGTAGCTGCAATAGTAATCAATAGTAGTTTAAATTTATTTTCAGCCTGCTCTTTCTTCTTTATTAATATATCTTTTCCTGCTACTGTTTAAATCCCCCTGGAACTCAGTGGAGACAGTCCTTAACCTTGACGGCATTAGTCGAGTCTCTACCTTGCACCTGAAATGAGTCTCAAGCTGACATTAGACAGGGCTCCCTGGATGTGGCTGAGCAGCAGTTTGCATGTGGCTATTCCCTCCCACACCCAAATATGCAAACAAGGCATCAATCTCTGTTTACACCATCGCAAGGAATGCTGTAAACATCATGAGATCATCACAGGAAATTAACTTCGTAAAAAAGCAGGGAAGGAATAACACAAATAGAAAAATGCTTCCAGGCAAATAAACTTCATACTTGAAAAGGTTCTTCCAACCTCTACTGCACCAAAGGAGAAATGCCAATTGCAAATTAATACTAGAGTGTTTATATTTCATTAAGGTTAGGAAGGAAATTCTGTCTGTCCTCTGATAGCTGTCTGTGCCAGCGAAAGTGAATTTGTGGCATAACTGAAATGACATTCCTTTTCTGCTACTCACTTGATTCTGCTGAGCATCATTATGCTGATGCAATTTATCATTTTATATCTGAAAGAGCTGTTCTGTTTCCACAATCCCACCCTTCGTACCATTGCTTTCTCAAAATTTGGGCATTATTCAGTCTTTTCCCCTTTCTTGGTTCCCTTTCATGAAAACTCTGCAAACAATAGTGAGACAAAATACAGAGGGGACACACAATCCCAGACAACTATTCAGCCTCCTGAGAATTAAGACATATTTCTCACTGTCACAGGTGAATTTTTACTTTGAGCTCTTGGTTCCCGTGACCCTCATCTAGCAAATGCACCAAACCCACCAAAGAGCAGAAGGAGGCATCAGAAGAGGGGCCACAACCTGCAGCTGATATATCTGTGAGTATGTAAAGGCCATGCAATTGCCCCAGGCCCTAGCAGCATGGCAGATCAGGCAACTGTTCTGCGAGAGAAGCATTTGTGTGTGCAGTTCTTCCTGATGCTTGGCAAAGGAAGGAAAGGAGATGTATTCTCTTCCATTCCTCCTGGCAGACAAATGAATTAGCATCCGCTACTGAACGCAGAAGCTGGTGGGTTGGCTGGTGCCCTCAGATGTCTTATTGCAAGAAGAGGCTACCTCCGCTCATCATAGCAGAGAACAGTCAATCTGTGCCAAGGAATACAGTCTGTTCAGCAGAATGGTTTTTTACTGTTGTTTATGAACAAACCTCATCCCATGCTGAGATTTCAGGACTGGTAATCAAAAAGTACACTAAGCAGATTTACCTTGAAGGTCTGCTTGTTCAAAAACAAGCCACAGACGTTGCCTTACATACCAGTTTCAAGAATATAATCATCTTTTTAAAGTAGCATGCTCAGCTTCACCTAGTCCAGACTTTAGTTTGTCACCTGTTGCTGCAGCACTGAATTGACAGTCTGGAGCTGACCAAACGGTACTGCAGATGGAGAAAAGGGACTGTGTGGTTGCTGGATCCCACATTGCACGTGTAAGAGTAGACAATCCACCAGAAGATGCTAATCAGACATTTTTACAGCCAACTACTGAATGCATCCACAATTGCAAGATATTGAAACCATCATATTTTACTCAGCCACAATCAAATTACTTTATGAAACCTCATGCACTTGTTTGTTATTGAATGTCAAACCAAAACAATGGGTGCTTTGGTGCATATGGATTAGTCTGAAGGATTCATTAAATCTGTAAGAATAATCAAGAGTTTGAGACAGAAAAAAATCTTTTCATTGGGCAGTCTGCCTCCAGAGATTATCACTGTTGGCTGGGATGGCTTGACTCGTTCTCACTACATAGCCAGCTTCTTTTTAAAAACTGCAGATAGACAGCAATCAGACCTTTGACACCTCCAAGGATCCAATTCCCCTGCTTCCAGGTCCTTGTAAATATATAAGCACTATCATCAGTTCCTCTCATATCTCAAAATTTCCATGAACTAAATCATAAAGTCCTAAAAAGCTAAACATGGACTGATTTCTCCCTACTCGGTCAGTAATGTGATATTTCACTTTGCATTTTTATATCACATCACTCCCCAAGGCTAGCTTTGTAACGCACACTCAGTCATGAAAAAAACCCTAGGTCTGCAATTTAAGAATGCAAACAAAGTAAAAAGCCAAAAAGCTATTACAGCATGAGCTTATAAAAACCCAAACTACAGGTAGCTATGATCATTCTGACCTCTGCTCACTTCTGGTCAAATTCTCCATCTCCTATTAAAGAAGAAAAGATCAGTTGGTGCTGTTATGCATGCTGTAGAGGCAGAGTCTGCCTGCCTGGCTGTAATAGCTAGGAGTGCTGTCAAATAAAAAAACCTAAGCACACAGTCACTAAGGATTTCATTATGGTAAATCTTTCATTTGAAAATAATAGTCAGTACCTTAATGGAGAAAATAGAAACTCAATAAATCCATAATGATGCCCGGTCTCTTTTATGCTAACAGTTTTACATGGCAAAAATTCTTCTTGTGAATGTCAACCTGCCAATCTGGTTTAAGGTTTCAAACCTCTATGAAAAATTTCAGAGGGAAAGTAGAAATATTACTGTTAATGTCTTTGTTTGAAATGTCTTGATTATATCAGCTATGAATAGTTGCAACACAAGAAGCCCTTGAAAAGAAAATTAAAGCTAAATCAGAAGTATCCCAAAGCTTTCCATTCCTCATCCCTCATCACAAGTCTCCAATCAGTTATTGCCATGTCCTCCTTGCCCAGCAGCTCCCACTTCTGAAACCAGAGTAAAACGAGCCTTTGGTGGTGGGCGATTTATCTGAACTATTTCCTCTCCTGACTGCCCAAGCAGAAATCTCACATTCCCCCCCTTGAGCTCAGTTTCCCCGAGCTGCCCAGTAAAACTCAACTCCAGGACCTCAGAACAAGAGCCAGTGACCAAGGTAGGAAGAAAATCAGTGGCAGACCAGGAAAGGGATGAATAGACAGCTTCAATTTTAAAGACCAGATTGGAATATGGTAAGAATGACAAACTTTGCATTCTAATTAGTGCTCCCATCCCCTTCAATTATGTCAGCTGATGACCTGGAATAAAGGTGCCAGGATCCAATCAACACCCAAATTTAAAACCAGTTAACAGACTGTCAGGTTCAGTTGTGAAAATGCCTTTATTAGTAACCAGCCCCAGTGAATCCTGGAAAGCGCTTTATACACTGTGAATTACATGCTAGTTGGTTTAGGAAATGGAAGATAATGTCCATAAAGGCATTCTTTTTCCCCACTCTTGGTTTGTGTTCACTACAAAAAAATCATGTACTAACATCATGGAGATCTTTCTGTTAATACCAGATTCTTTGGAGAAGTATTGTATCTCTGGAGTATTACATTGAGTATGCTTGTGGAGCATCCCTTGTGGTTACTTGTGGGATGTCACATCCACAGCTTTTTTATTGCTCTTGCTTCTAAGAAAAGCATTTATGAAGACATGAAACATGTGTGAAATGTCCATGCCAGCAATGCTTGTCCCCACAAGGCTGTTCTTCCTTCCTTTTGACTACAAAAATTACTGCCAAATTTTTGTCTTAATCATCCTGTAGCAAAGAAACAACACTGTTGAAGTTCTCCATATACCAACTCTCTTATCAACTGGGAAGGATAGCAGTCCATGGAATATACCTATTTCTTCCAACAACCTGATACCACAAAACTGTGTTCAATGAAAGGCAGCTGAAGGAATGCTGATGCCTAATCTTCCTGTGCAGAACCACAAGAACTCCTTCTATTTTCTACATTTCCCCCTCCCAAGAATACACAAATTGTTATGTATGATTACTCTTACAACAACTGTGGACACGAGAAGCAAAGGATATCTCTGAATTTGTGTTACCTGAATTACTGTCTCCTCTATGGCTGTGTGGACTGATAGACTACCCACTCAAAATGGAACACATGTAAAACCTTATCCAAGAGTGAAATCAACACTGCAGGATCAAAACCACCCTGACTTTAATATTCACTGACATTTTGTTTTTCATTTTGTTTGGCCTGTGCACTTATTGCAGTCAGGACCAGAATGGAAGTGGCAAATTATCCCAACAAGAGAACGTTCTCACAGTATTTTCAGGGAAATTGAGAGCAGGTGGAACCAGAAATAGCACAGAAAAAAACTTCCTGTTTAAAGATTTTTATGCTTGCCTGAAGCCCTAACCCAGGGGAGTAAAAACTTCTGGCAGAAGCTGTAAAGTAACTTTTCAAACAGTGTAGCTCAGTTCCCAGAACTAGAGATGACTGCTGTCCCGAGGTGTGCCTGAAGTCCAGCCCCTCACAGCTGCCCCTTACCTCAGAGGCTGGTTTGCATATACTGGAGAATTGTGGGCTCGACTTAGCATCCACATCTGCAGTGTGCAGAGGAGAAGGCTAAGGTGAAGAAGAGAAGGAAGGAACTAAAGATATGAGAATCCCACCAAGGAGGGACCAGTAGAAGGGGGGAGAGGCAAGCTGATATGTTTGGTCATCTGAGGAGATGGAGGACACCAAAAAGGAGGACTGGTATGCTGGGCATTTCAAAGATGCATTCGTAATTTTTTTTGTTATTTTTTTTTTCATTAGGAAACCGAAACCAACCTTAATTTCTTTTTGCTTTCCCTTACAAAGGTAATCTGGAAACTATAGTCACGTACACTGACAGCTGACCACCTCTTAAGTGGAGAATTTAAGAGCTATCCTTCTATAATCTTGATGCATAATGATCAAAGCACAACAGTAACCTCCCTCCCACAAGTCATTTTCCACCATTTTATATCCTGATAAGTAATGCACTCTCTCCCCAGACTAATATGAGAACCTTCCACAGTTCTGCAGTGACTCATCTTCTGGTTTGGGAATCATCAACAAATTAATAAAGTCCATAAAAGACATATGGTCATGGCAATAAAAAAACAGAAGGACTCCTTTAGAAAGGAGGACCCTGGGAACTACTGACCTGTCAGCCTTACCTCTGTGCCTGGGAAGATCGTGGAACAGCTCCTCCTGGAAGCTACGCTAAGGCCCATGGAGGACAGGGATATGATTTGAGACAGCCAGCATGGCTTCACCAAGGGCATATCCTGCCTAACCAACCTTCTGGCCTTCTATAATAGAGTGACTATATCAGAGAACAAGGAAAGAGCTATGGGTGCTGTCTATATGGACTTCTGTAAGGCCTTTGACACTGTCCCCCACAACATCCTTCTCTCTAAATTAGAGAGATATGGATTTGATGGGCGGAGAGTTCAGTGGATGAGGAACTGTTTGGATAGTCACATACAGAGGGTGGCGGTCAATGGCTTGATGTCCACGTGGAGGTCCGTGACAAGTGGTATCCATCAGGGGTCCATACTGGGACCAGTAGTGTTCAGTATCTTCATCTGTGACATAGACAGTGGGATTGAGGGCATCCTCAGCAAGTTTGCAGACAACACCAACCTGAGTGGTGATGCTGCCACATCTAAGGGATGGGATACCAACCAGAGGGACCTGGACAGGCTTGAGAAGTGGGCCTGTGTGAACCTTATCAGGATCAACAAGGCCAAGTGCAAGGTCCTGTATGTGTGTCAGGACAACCACTGGTATTAAATACAGGCTGAGGGATGAAAGGATTGAGGCCCTGAGGAGAAGGACTTGGGGGTACTGGTGAATGAAAAGCTGAACATGTGCTTGCAGCCCAGAAAGCCAACTGTATGTTGGGCTGCATGAAAGAAGCACTGCCAGCAGGTCAAGGCAGATGATTCTGCCCCTCTGCTCTGGTGAGGCCTGGAGTACTGTGTCCCTTCCAACCCGAACTATTGTATGATTCTATGAATCTTGAAAACTGAAAGGGGAGATGAACAAACAATCCTCAATAACTTTTGTTAGAAAAATACTTTATATATACATATATGATGAAAAACATTAAAGAGAAAAACAAGTTAAAGGCTTTCAGATGCCTTAGAAATGTTTATCACGTCATTTAATTACTTTTGTCCCTCTTTCATCAGTTCAAAATCTGCTATTTTGACACCACTGAACTCAGGGGTGGGAATTAATCCTGAACTCTGCATACAGCGACGGTGAGGAGAGCTGCCTTCACCAATCTTTGCACGAGACCCAGTTTCTCTTGGCGCAGCTGACTGCAGCAAGAGCATGCTGAAGAAATTGGACTGTAACTATTCTGGAGTGATCCCTGAAGAAAGAGGCCTTAAATAGACCAATACGTATATCCGGTAATCTCAGATGGATCATTGTGCTCCTTCTGCCCACGTAGACATTATGTTGATGTCCCTAAATATCAACACAATTTACCCTCCCCAGCTCCAGCTACTATTACTGGAGCAAGACCTAAAATTTTCATATTTGGGTAAGAGTATCTTGCAATGCTTATATTCATTTTTATAGATTGAATGAACCACCGTTACAGTCACATACTAAAAGAAACTTCAGGCTTTCTCACATCAAGGCACAAACCCAAACCCAAATCAAGCAAAGGCTTTGCTGTGCCTACTGCCACAGACCAAAACTGTCTCTTTCACAGACATTTTTCAGCAGGCTGAGTGTAGGAATGGGCTGAAAAAACATGCCAGCCTTGCAGCAAGCTCCCTGGCAATATAACTGCTGGCAAAACCCATGGGGATCTGTGGGGTGTGGGGATCACTCCTACGGGGATGAGAAAGGGGCTGAACTACTGCACATGCCACTGCTTTGGCATGAATTAGGTTTGTGAAAATAGTGAGATGGGTGAAAGTATCCTCATCTGTGGCAAAAGGAAACAGAAAGCAGCAAAATGTGCTGATTAGAGATTGCTTGAAGACTCCCAACTGCTCAATCCCACCTCTTTGCCACTTAAACCTTTTTCCTGACCTACTTGCACTGACCAACTCCATTTCTCCATTTCAGGGGGACGGAAGAACTTCTTGATGGATCCAGGCAACGTGTGACACACTGCCAAGCTGGGCTCCCTGACAGCAGGCAAGCCTTTGGGTGGTGGGCCCAGGCTTACCAGCACAGCTCCAGGCAGAGGGAAGGGGGAAAAGCCAGTGCCGTAGCATGTGGCAATGCAAAATTTGCCAAGACAGTTATATCTTTCCCCCTCATTCATCCTCTGACAGCTTGAGTAGTGCCATGTTAATAATTCAGAAGTTATCTGTGCAATAAGTTACGTTCTCCTTTTAAAAATAGAGCTAGAGAAGCAAGTGTAAATAATTCATTTGAGAAGAGAAATAATCAATTAACCCTTTCAAAGAAGGACAAAAATCAATAGCCTTGACTTTTTTTTCACCTGCCTAAGCATTTCTGGATGGTGCTGGCCCTGTGGCTGCCAATACTCCGATGCGACGTGTATTCCTACATGCAGCATCACCACAACAAAAAACACAGGCAATCTGGGAAATCTGTTAAGAAACTATGTATCTTGCAAAGCACCTCTTCTCACCCTGACAGATCACCTCTTCCTCTTTTCCATCCCGCTACCCAGGGCTCCAGATGCTGGGATGAAATTACTGGTGATGTGAGACGAAAACAGTTGGTGCCTGCTGCCCTTGAGCCAGCCAAAGCGCGGCCACAAAGCGACACCTCCCAGGAGCAGCAGCACTGACTTTGCTGGCCATGATGCCAACTTGCACTGAGTGCCAAATGAAGGGTGTTTTGTTTGGTTTTTGAAGGTTTTTGGGTTTTTTTTTACAGGTTTATATACCCTTTCTCCTTCAGTTGGAGCTCTCTGATGTGCTCAAGGCCAGGTTCACTTGGGATCTATGGTGGCTCCTCTGAACCCTCAGAGGAAAGCAGGAATGACAGGGCCTGGGACATCTCTGGAACCACAGTGCCCTAGGTATCCAGCTCCCCAAATGCTGTATGGCACTTCCTACATGAATACATCTGGATTCCACCAGAGTTTGGAAAGATGAGGGATATTCCTAATTAACTCCAGTGTACACTCAGTTGTGGATATTCCAGCTTTACATCCCTGCTTCTGCTCACAGAACAGCAGCAAGCTATGAAAATTTGCTTGGCCTGGGACAAAGGATTGCCCACACCTTGGCAAGGAAAGCAAAGGGCCCCGTTTTCACCAAGGACTTATGCATCAATTGAAATGTTAGTTAGAAATCGGAGAGCATACCCTAATTTTACCCCTCAGAACAGCACTTGAAGGATTTGCTATCAAATTTTACAAGAAAACCTTTAATAGATAAAGGAAATAATAAAAAATGAGCCTGTATTTTTTCCCATTAAAGTTTTATATAGATGTCACAGAGGCTGCAGCTTGTTTGCAGTGTCACTGCTGAAGCCCATGTGACAGACAGCAGGATTATTTTTGGTAACTGGGTGGAGGATGGGGAGACCGATACACAATTTGAGCTTCATGGAGGTTATCTCCATGCCAGTTTCTGTTATTGAAAGAGTACCAGCCTTTTAGCTACTGAAAGACTTCTGCTATAACACAAGAGAAATACACGATGAATGGGGGCATAGAGGAATTTCAGTTACTATACAAAGGTTTCTTTATAATTAACCAGTACCTGGACAATGGTGACGCTACGGTAGATGATTGTTCTTGCTGTGAATGCCATCAATTAAATGTAATTTCTCGTATTTAAAGGCCAATTGAAGTCCACCAAAGCATTTGGGAGCGAGGCCATGAAGGGGGTGAGTTAAGAGGAAGCCCATGCCTGGGGGCAGAGGCTCTGCTCAGGCTGAGTACCAAGACAACAAGGATTTTTTACATGATATAAAACTCTGGGTCTGATCAGCATTTACTACAAATTTCTCTCAAAACCCTTACTTCAGGCATTATAGTAGGATTTAGAAGCAGTGTCGGATGATAGCTGGCAAGTGTGGACAAATAACAAATGCCTAGAAAATAAAAGCCTGCCAAAGCCTGGCAGTAATTTATTTGGTAAATCATAAATTGAGATGCAGATACTGTTCATGCACGGGGGGGTGGGTGGGCGGGTGAGCATTTATAAGCATAAGAGACTGACATAAACCATTAGAAAATCTTGGGTTCTTTTCTTGTTTAAATATAACTTTTACATTTCTAAAAAGTAATACAGACAGTGCTTTGGAAGGTGTATAGTATAATTCCTTGGAAAAAAGAAATAATTAATTGACTGACTCTGCTTCTTAGCTGCTATATATTTGAGTCAAGCCAGATCCATTCCCACGCCTTCCCTCTACCCTGCTTGTTTGTATCACCACTGAGCAGACTATTCCACTATCTGTACAATGCCTGAAGTGCCATAATGATTATAAATCATTAACTGTGGTTTAGGTACCAATTCATTATTTATCACAGTGGAAAAAAAAAAAAAGGATACCAGAGAAAAAATGGTGCTGGAGTAAAACTTTCATGCAGCTAATGGGTTTAGTTATGATTATTGCAGAAGACTTCATTACTTACACCTGTCACAAGCAGTGACTTCTAAGCAGGGTTACTCAGTCAACATGGTGATCTTGTTTAACTCTTTTAATGTTATTTGAACCTATATCTTACAGGTCTTCTCTTTTCCCCATTTCTTTCCCGAATTCCCATCACTTAATCATTGATAATTTAGAAAAGGCTTATAGTGCAACAATAAAAGATTTTTTTATGATACAGCACTACTTCACCCCAGTGAGTAAATTTCACTTGAGAAATGACTAAAGAACATTATGTGCTACCTTAATAAACATGTATGAAGTACTAGTTAATGAATCAAGGGCAATATTTTCTACAAACAAGTGTGTTTTCACCAAGAATAATTTCTTCTCCATATCTACCTATTCATATCAGGGAAAAAAAGAGGGAAAAGTGATTTCAGATTGGAATAATCATGCTTCACACATATGCTGCATGTATTATGCCCTACTTAAATGGGTCAAGGCAATGAAAATCAGACTGTTATGCTCAGCTCTAAGAAGTAGCCTCCAGATTTCATTTTGCTATATTATATTTATAGAGCTAAATTCTTCTAGCAGCAAAATGCTCTCCACCTCTAGTGATGTTAAGCAGAGTAATACACATGCACTTTGGAGCAAAAATTGTCTCTAAATAATATGCCTGAAAGATATTCCATCTCATTTTGTGTATTTCTATCATTTTTATAAGCATCTGGATGCCGTTTTTAACCCTGTTAAAAGGAGCAGATAAGCAGATATTTTAACAGAAAAAATTACTTTGACTGTTAAAAGCAGCAGTTCTTGAACTGTACCTCAAAAATCAGGCACTGCAGGGCAGGAGGAGAGGGTAAGCTCAGGTGTGGCAGCATCCCAATTAGCAAGTGAGCCTTGGATGGAAGAGCCTTGAGAGAAGCCACTGCCCTAAAAAGCCCACAGGTAACCTGGGAAATCCCATTTACTATATGTACTGGTTTTCCTCTCAGTCTGTGTCGTAGAGAGATGTGTTGGAGACATTATTAACAGCTAGTGGACTTGGACTTCTCTCCTCTTATGTGGAAATGAGCAGAAACTATTTCTTGCCTTTCCATTTTGCCTCTGCCTTCCTTTGTAAAAGCACCAGCAAACACAAGCCACAGTTGTGGTTCTCCAACAACTGGAAGTGATTTCCCGAGTGAACATGCCTGAAGAAGATTCTAATGGTCCCAACCATCTGGAGGGCTTGAAGCACAAATTATTTCAGCTGAAGTAAGGAGCTGGCCAAGGAAATCTCAGCATCACAGAGGAGATCACGGCTCTGCGAGACTCCTTGTGAGGGAGAAAGCAACACCTCCAGTTGCTCCCCCCCCTCCAGTTCTTCTGCTCTCAGTGGCAATAAAGGGAGATCATCACCTGCTCAGTAGGGCTGTCCCACAAGCAATAAATACCCCTTTCTTCCCAGTTAGACAATGGTTATTCATTCCTTTCTAAACCGCTTCATAGCACTTATGTCAAATCTTTCGGCAGCTGCTACTCCAGTCCCTAATCCTCCCCTCTCTTTGTCCAGTCCAGCGGGGCTACCCTTCCCCAGCAGTTTCAGCACTGCCATGGCCATGACTCTTTCTCTTCCCTGGCTCATGATGCCAAACCCAGACAATGAATGCAAGAAAATACATATTTAGCAGCTGCAAAAAAGTGACCGACTCATTCTCTCCTGGGGAACAGGAGAGGGTCCTGTGCCATCTCTGCACATTTTTACAGTAAGTAGCAAAAAATGATTTATTCTTCCCCAGCTACAGAGTTTTTAGAGAGAGGATTATTCTGAGAGGTATTACTTGCATGGGAATAAATGAGCACTGTACATAAAGGCACCCAACACTTGCCAAGCATGATTTCATACTTGTATAAACTTACACTAAAGATAGATCACCTAGTTGTGAAACATCTTTGCTGAGAAAACATAAGGAAGATGTTCCCTAAAGATGCCCTGGTGGCTCCAAGGAAATGATGTTTGGAATGGGTTAGATGTTGTGTAGAAGGTGTTCAAATCTCAAAGAAAATCCACTAGCTGTTATCAAGCTTTTGAGAAAAGATCTGGTCTGCAAATGCTCAGGAGAGAATTGCTAAGTGGTTTGCATTGGTGCAAAGAAAGGAAACTTTGGAAATAGTTCTCTGAATGCTTGCTGGTTGACCAAGTTAATTTCTCAATATACATCAGTATTTTCTGATGAGATGAATTAGGATATTAGAAAGGGGGAAATGACAGTTGCTGAGGTAATATGTTAGTGATGGAGTAATTTCTTTCTCTCCTGACAGCCTATTGACTCAAATGGCAACATTAAAAACCTATACAACAAGAGAAAAAAGCAAGCAAGGCTCGGCAGTGATACGTGTACTTATCAAATCTGTGAGGGTACACTGCCTTTGCTGCTAAAGTTATAAGGAAGCAGCAGCTTTAGTAAGTCACAGAAAATCCTAGCAGATTCCTAGAAGGGACAGTTCTTAGAGATGTGCCAGTTTTGTAGGATACGCTACAAAGAAGTGTTCACAGCAGTAGGCAAACTCTGAAGCTCTGATGAAGAATGTCACAAAAAAAAAAGCATCAGAGGGAGGGCCAAAGCCATTTGAAAAGTTCACAGTAAAAAAAAAGTTTAAAAAAAAGAGAAAAAAAGAAGAAAAAAAGGAAGAGTTGAAAAAGGGAAACTGAAGATGTAGGTGAATGTAATTGTGGAAAAAAATTCAATGAACCACAACGCTGCAGCAGGTAGAAAAGACTGAGGCAGAAAACTATTCAGAGAGAAAACATTGGTGCCTTGTAAAAGAAGTAGCTTCAAAAGAATCATTGGAAGTACTTCAGGCAAAAGTTGCAGGGTGATGAGCCTGCCTGATAAACAAATAAAATCTGAAGAAAAAAAAATAAATAATGAAGCATTATGGCAAAGGAGAGGACCATATTATGTTTTGGCTAAGAGGACTGAAAAAAAAATAAGTAGAGTGGCATGATTAAGGAAAGTGATTGCCAGGGTGCTGATGAAGACATTCAGAGAAGAATGGTGCCTAACTGGAAGACAACAGAAGTCAATAAAATCCACAAGTATAGTTAAAAATCCTTACTATATCTTAGCTCCAAATACATCTGAAGGAAATGCTGCAAAAGTCTTGAGGGATGGAGCACGCTTATGGAAAAAGAAAGAAAAAAATGGGAAAGAGGTGGCATTATCCTACAAACCTTTAAGTGAATCATTGATGATCTGAGAGCTCCTTATTGAACCAACCAGTGAAACATAATATTTTGATGATGGGGAGTACCTGGCAGATACCAGAACTAAACAAGAGTCTAGATGTGGTTTTGATAGATTATGCAAAAGCTTCACATGTCATGAAATGGGAATCCAGAAGCATCTGGGACTGGGAAGTGAAGCACATTAACTACGACACAGCAGTGCAAGAGGAGAAAAGAGCACTGTGAAGGAGAGGGCAGGTGACTTCCTGTCACTTCCTGTCACCCTTCCGTGCTTCTATTATTTGAAAAGCTGAGACACTCTGAGAAACATTATTTTGTGACAAAAAAAAAATAAAAAAATGAAAGCCTACCTTATAGCTACTTAATAAAACAACTTGAAATTACATGGTCAGGAGGAGGCACAAATTAATTTTCCAGTTAATACTGAAAGGCTTTTTTGAAGGAAATAAGACTTTTGTTTAGGCAGAGCAAGCCTGTAACCAAAAAAAAAAAAAATATATAGTTGAAAGTATCACAGGACATTGAAACAGGTCCTAGGATAAAAGAATACCTAACAGCATTAAACATTGCAAATAGTAGGAATTCTTCAAAAGATTACCAATGAAGGTGACTTTAAAGAAAGAGTGCTTTCAGAGACGTGTACAACTCCTAAAGATATTTCAGTTTGCAAAATACATTAAAGGTAAACAACATACATGCCATCCCCTGCAGTGAGAAACTAGACCCAAGGGAATTGTATGGCAGGACAAAGCAGAAGTTAGCACTGAATTAAGCAACAAATATGAACATGGATGTGAGAAAACCTTTCAGTTGATCAGAGAATGAGAGAGGAAAAGGGCTGAGAATAGTCAAAGATATTCCAGGAAATGAGCATATGGTGACAGTGAGCTGTATCAGAGAGTGAATATTGTTTAACTGGGTCTCAGGCAACACTCCCAGGACTGGATAGGAAAGACTCCTTCTAAGTGTCAGCCTTTAGATAGACAAGATGCATAGTCAAGGTGGATTGGGAAGAAACTACATGGCCTTTGGGTCACTTTTCTTCTGATATATAAAGCACTAGTTTTCCCACTGGCATATCTAGAATACATTCCTTTAGAGTTTTGTACTCATTACATGTTCCTGAAGAGGCATTCCTTCTGGTACTTCTGGTAGTTACTTGAACACATCTTGAGGCCATAATATTTTTATTTATTTTTCAGCAATGTCAACACCATTACAAACACATAGTTATCTGGCACACATATCACTCTAATTCTCCAACTTTTGGCTTATCTGTCTTTGTGTGACCTGCCAAGCACCCAAACTTCCATCTTCTCACCTACTGTGACCTTGTGAAATTCTGACTTGCAAAGAAACCCACGCTCATGGTATGAAAAAACAGACTATCTCTACTGTTACTACATCTTGTGCTACATCTTACCCCCTGCTCAGCCTTCAACACAAACAAATCCCATCATTTTACCTGCCACCTCCTCCTTTCCCTAGCTTTCCTCCAGCCTCTGCCTTTTATGGGGCAAAGTCTGCTTCTGCAGTAAGGTTGCATCCACTTCAACTTTCAATGCAGCAGAGACAGCTGAGTTAGTTGGGCTTCCCTGTCCTGCTAGGCTGCAGCAATCTAAGCAGCAGGGTAAAGTACGCTTGAGACTCCAGCACTGCTGGACTGGCTTCTTTCCCATTGCTCACACCCAATTCAGTTTCTCAAACTGCTTAATCCCAAAGACCATCAAGCAGTATCTAGTTGGCCTGTGTGTTAATCAGCAACAAGCAATACATTTAGTACTGTGGATGGCATGGTATTTTTGCATGGAATATAGACTGCAGACCCTGTAACATGGTATCATGCCCATTAAGTACATCATTTACAAATAACATTGAGAAAAAAGAAGACCAGCGAAAACATCATGCAGACTTTATCTTTTGTGTCAGGCTCCCGTGGAATCTCAGCAACACTGATGTTTGCACTGGCTGATGATCTATCCTGTTAGGTACAAAATGCTCCAAAACTCTTGCACTGGACTCCTCATAATCCAAATGCACAGAGAATTACCCAGGGGTTGTCCTTACAAAACTGAGTCAGGCTTTGTGCCAGTTGACTCGCAAGCATTGTTTGAAAGATTAAAATAACACATAATTGCACCAGCTCTCTAAATCTGACCAGGGCTCAGAGGATAAATGTCTTCCCTCATTATGTTTAAATGCTCTACCTCAATCTGGCTGAAAATGGAGCGGAGGCTGTGAGCTGCCACTCTGCTCTATGGTTAAGAAAACAGAAATACCACTAAAGACTGGGATGTGGGCTCCAGCAATGAGCCATGCTCAATATTTGGCTTTCCTTCACTGTTCCCTGCTCCTCAGCTCACTTGCTTCCAAGGATCATCACTTCACCCTGTATGACTATGTGTCAGCTCCAATTGAAATGATCCCTTTTCTCAACAGGCAGCATTTCTGTGCCTGAAGTACAATGTTATTTATACATTACAGACCACATTCCTGCTGCCTACTTCATGCTGGTGGCTCCCACTGTCACCACTCAAGAGCATCAGCCAAAGCCTATCTGAAGGATCCTCTCAGACGAGTCACACACTCCTTATTTGACTCTCAAATAGGTGGAAATCCCAGACTGGGTAAAGGAGAGTCAGAGGTAGCTGGAATCAAATCAAAGATAGTTTTGCTCCAGTAGGAAGAGAGGCTTTGAGGAGTCAGTTTAAAATAGGACAGAAGCCCTGTGAGAAGCCCTGGCCAAAAGCCCCAGCATCATCCCTCTACCTCTCTATTTTTTGTCATTTACCAACACATTTAGGACTTAAAACAAAGGTGAGAAGACCTTCTGGGCAATTGTACAAGCAGTAGGCATTCCATGTAAGACCTAGTCTGAGATGTTTGTATGTCAGACTTCCCATCTAACTCAGGCAACACCGCTCTACCTGGCTTTCCTGACTATTACTTACCTCTTTTAACTTGTCCAGCTCATTTTGCAGTGTCTGCTTGGATACTTCCACCTCAATAATCTGCTGCCGAAGTATTTCATTTTCATCTTCTGCTTTAACACGTTTCTCCTCCACACTCTCCAGCTCATGGTGCAGTCTGACAGAAACATCTTTGGCTACCTGGTCAGAAGATCACAAATGCATGAAGAGGATCCATGAGGAGCAACACTACAATGTGTCTCCTACAGTAGGAAGCATATTACAAGCATAGATAGCCAAGATATTTTTAATTCAATTATGAAGCTGTTGATGAAAGATTCCAAGCCTCCCAAGTACTAAAATGAATATTAATTTCTAATAAAGAAATTCAAGATGGAAATACATTTGATTACTCATCTCCAGCTCCCTCTCCCCATTATGCTAAGGCAATGTCATGAACAGCAAGAGGAAACAAGCAGATACCAAACTTGC
The DNA here is from genome assembly GCA_013400055.1 of Nycticryphes semicollaris. Lineage (NCBI taxonomy): Eukaryota > Metazoa > Chordata > Aves > Charadriiformes > Rostratulidae > Nycticryphes > Nycticryphes semicollaris. The sequence goes on from VXBJ01002924.1 coordinate 167,916, forward strand.
ACATCAAAGTCCCAGGATATCACATCAATAAAACAATGAGGAATTGTGCTGTAAAGTTGATGGGTCACCAATCAAAGCTGCATCCATGCAGCAGTCTCGTTCACCCAAATTTGCTGCTGGGGCAGCAATCACAACTAGGCAAGAGTGATACGAAAGCACAGAAATATGGTAGCTTAGGTTTTCTGAGTTCAGCCTAACAAGAATAAATATTTACTCCAAAAGCATTTGGAAAGGTGATTCATCATGCAAAATGATGAATTACTGAATTACAACACGTAAGTCAGCAAAACCAAAGCAACAAAACTAAAAATCCAGTATCTCTTTCACTTGAATCTACATACAAGATTTTTATTGAGTAATGCATCGTTACTTTTATGATAAGGTTATTATTTGTTTTCTATCATGAAAGAGAAAATTAGGTTTGATTAGATGATGTGATATGTCACTTCCGTTTCCATTGCAGGGAAGCAATGATTCCAGTTTCAGAAGGTTTTATGTTTTGCATTTTTAACTTTATAAAATGCTTAATAAGTCGAGTGGTGAGCAATCCCTCTCTATAGAAGATATTTTCAAAACAGCTACAAGATAGCAATGTTAACAAAGACAAGTAAAGCTAGATAAGCATTGTGCCTATACAAAGCTTAGCCTTGATGGAAACATTTCTGAAAAATATGAAAACTCTTTCAGTATGAACATAATTTTTACAAGAATTTGTGTTTTTAAGGGAACAGCATTTGGATTCTCTATCTGCCTTGTTAAAATATTAACAGTCTGTTCCTGTTATGAGTAACTCATTAGGCACTAAGAAATGCAACTTTGACTAGCTTTTTTCCAGTTATTTGGCATAGGCAAGAAGAGAAAAGGAAGGAAATGGCATGAGTTGAGAAAAGCCTATCAGGTTTTGTTTATACAGTTCTGCAAAGCTGAGCTTTTCAGTAAAAGCAGTAAAACAAACGCCTTTAAATCTTTCAAATGCACAAATGTAACTTGACTGCATTTCTTTCATTTTGAATCTAAGCACATGGTTTTTTACTCACTAACACATCTTTTTATGATGATAAGCTGCATATTTGTTCTCCACCACAGAAGGAGGAAATTCATCCTGATGTTTGGAGAACTACTGCCTGTTTCATGTGTCACTCTCCCTTCCATAGCAGGGAGCCAAATCCCCGCCTGCTGTCTTTTGCTGTGAATATGAATCTCTCACCCACCTTTAAATCTTGTTCCAGGCTCCTAATGAGCTCTCCATCCACATGGCCTGTTTGTGCAACTTTCAAGCTTTTCTGTTCAGCTTTCCTGAGACGATACTGCAGAATGCGGCAATTCTTGTTTGCCCGGTCCAGCTCTCGCCGGAGCTCCTGCAGCTGGTAAACATCTTCCTCTAAATAGCTGTCACGCATTTCTTCCATTTCAGCCCGAAGTTCATCCAGCTCATCCTGTGAGAAGTCAAAACAGTGCTCCATCATACCTCTAAATCTCACCCGTGGGAGCAAAATAGGAAACATGCTCACTAGGATACCATATAAATGAAGTGATACAGATTGCAACATGCAGCCTCGGAAGTCATAGGAGCACAAGTTTTATCCCAACATTGACTAATTATGCTGAATTAAATTAAAGAATATTTGTTGTATTTCTTAAAATTGCTTTAATAATTAAAAACAGAGCAGATGCTTATCTGTCTCCTGAAACTGGTAACGCCTTCGTTTTACCATCCCTAATTAAAAAACAAAACAAAACAAAACAAAGCTGCCGAATACTTTGCCACTCTCTGAAATGATTCCTTGCTTTATTTAGATGACAGTAAACCTCTTTAACCAAGAACCTCAACACCTGTGTGCGATGTGCCTTTTTAACAACAAGCACTTCATAAAAATGAAATCATCCTTTGAAAAATTCAATGAATCTTTACATCAAGTATCAAACTGCTCCATATGAAAATGTTGCCCCATCTGAGCCTAGCATCATACTCATGCTTAATGACAGATGAGCTGGGTGCAGGAGAAAATGTGGTTTGGTTTTGTGCACACACGTTTCAGTAACAGGACCACAGGAACAAAATAAAACCTGTGCCTGTAATAACCTGGTCATTCTGTTCTGGGCATCATGATCTGTCCCAATTCCACATTATAGCATGAGTGGCATGTGCTCTCTAAAGTCAGATTTAAAGATTTACGGCTGAACAAAATAAACCCTATCATTCCCATTTGTTTAATCTGTGCGTGACTGAAGCTCCAGAGCTAAAACTCTTACAAAAGTCTTCCAAGCTCAGAGGCACAAGCCATTGAGCCACTGTGTGAGAGGAAAACTATGACTCTGCTAACTTTGAACAAAATTGAAAAAAAAAAAAAAAATCAAGAAAAAGAGCGAGGATGAGAATGTTTTAAATGAACTATCAATTTTTAAATTGTGTTCTTTAAAATTGACATTATCAAGATCAAATTTTCCATGGAAAACGTAAGTTAAATAAGATTCAAGCAGAACTTGCACTGGAACTAAACTGTCACCTCACTTCCAATTTGTAACAGGCACTTGAAACATCAAGGATGGCTAGAGAGTATTTCACACTAGTACTGGGTGGAGAAGATGCTGCTATGGAATGTGGTCCCTCGCCAAGGCACACACACACATGGCCCGAGGTTGGACCATCGCTGTCCAGTGCCACCGTGAACATACACCACCTACAACCCTCCTGGTAGTCTTCTCAACCATTCCCCTCCCCATGGTCTAACTGGGTATTTCTCCTCATATTCATCTTGCTCAACTTGAGCTTTAGCCACAAACGAGGGACAGATCTTGCCTCTGAGCACAGTCCTGATCGAAGGAAGAAGTGTGAAACTTCTTTAGCCTTATTAGCATAGTTACATGAGAATTATAGTGTTACTCCTACCAAAATCCCATCCATGTATAAAAACTCCAGCATTTAGACAGCAATGGTTTAACTTCAGTTAGCAGAAGCAGCGTAAGTCAAGTTTCAGGTAAGTTCAAGCCTTGTTATTTTTTAAATGACCTCTCTGAGCACAGCAGTGTGGCTTTGCTCCACCAGTACAGCCCTCCGAGGGCTCTGCACGTTTCTCCCAGGATACTCAGAATGGACAGACAGGTTTTCTCACAATCCCACTATATTGCTATACATCGTCAATATATTCAGATTTCTGCTACAAGGGCATCCTGCCCCAGAATCTCCATGGGACAGCTGCAGGAATAGGATATTTGTGTGGCTAGAGAAGCTGAAGGGCTCCTGCTCAGTGAGCTGGATCGTGCTTGAGCTACGCACTGACTGAAAAGGAACAGAGTAAGCACAGTAACAGAAGTTACCCTTGCAGCAATGACATCCCCAAAAGTTGCAAATACATTAATTAACCAAAACCAGCAGACTGTGAGGAAGCAAATGAATTCTGCAGACTAAACTCATCAGAATTACTTCAAAATAATGTATGGTCCAGGTCCTATCTACCCCTCCTCAGGGTAGAGCCAAATACTCAGACTAGTTTACAGCCAACACCCCAGTGAAGTTTTGATAAATTATTGATATTTTTAAAAAGGAAAACATAACAACATATGCTTGAATCAATTGGAGAGAGTATCTGTTTTTCTTTTTACAGTATGCACTTTTTCACAATGTTGCACATTAATAGATACTTTCAAGAGGCAAAGTGAAAGTTTACCCAGTAAAGATACAGAAGAAGATGTAAAGTTTTAGAAACTGGTTAGAAAGTAGCAGTCACTTTTGAACCTAAGGAAAGGAGTATACTTTTGTGTTACCAGTATATTAACTAGGTATTTTGGCTACGGTGATCATACCACAAGTATAGTCTGTACCTGTCAGAGCTAATATAGCCCTCTGGGATGAACAGGGCCAGAGTTATTGCTTAGGAGTGCCTGCAGACTAGGAGTTGAATGTACCTCAACTAGATTTAAGCTCAATTAGCTTTTTAATATCTTCAGAACACTAATGTTAGATTAGATTAATAATTTGGTTGTAAATTGAGAATTTTGAAACATAAATCCACAATAAAGGGAGATACCTGTCATCACCAAATTAGTAGGTTCTAGTTTATAATCTGATGTTTATACTTCAAGAACTAGGCAATGGCTTTCATGTAGTAAGTGGCCTGCAAAGAGCAATTATAATGTTATCACTCATCTCTTAAACTTCCTTCATATCTGTGTCAGGTTTTGGAATTAGTAAATCTGGTCAGTTTCTAAAGACAAATAATCTGCAATATTTGACCTCAAAGTATTTATTACAACCAAATTTGGAAAGTGAAACTCGCATCGTTTTAAAAGATCCAATCCCTGAAACAACCATCCCACTGAAACTGAATATGCCCAAATCTTCTCAGTGGGGCATGAGAGTTCTCCCAGTTAAGAGTCCTTCTGTCTCTCTTGGAGACTTGAATCCAATGTCATTCTTCCCACCACAGAGGTTCTGCAGAGTTGTAAGCATTGGCATGAGCTTTATTTCAGTAGATAGACCTGTCTTTTACCTCCAGGAAACCTGATGCTTTCGCCATCTCCCTTAACTGTACAACTCTAACCTCATAAGTCTGGTTCTTCCCTGTTTTCAGTTATAAATACAGAGTTTGCTTTTCTCTAGTGTAATTGTGCAGCTCAACTAAAATATAGGCTACTATCAAGAAAGCTGTACTTTAAAACATCTCAGATTTCGATCTTTTTTTACTGAATTTAGGTTCTTTTCCACATTAATTTTTTTTCTACTCCCAAAACTTTTCCACAGAAAACAGACTGTGTTTGGACCCCTTGTACTTAGGAACACAATCCTTGGTCCTTTGGATGAGCTTTATAACGTGGCAATGTACATGCGAACACAATAATGGAACAATTTTTCCTGTAAAAGGAGCATAAACCTCGCTGTAAGGGCTACACACAGCACCAGCCTGCTTTTTGCTGTATTACTGCAGTGCCTGGGGCTTGGACCTATGCAGTCTGTCCAGCCCAGGAGGGAAACAACCAAGTGAGACAGATTAAATCTTTTTGAGTAGCAAGAGGAAGTCCTATTTTTTTATATATTAAGTATATATATATACAGGCGAATGTCACCTTCTGGAATGTTAAAATATAAGAAAACAATATGTGGTTTGGAATTTGTATGACAGCACGTGATTATGGATGCTGGGGTAACTTTTTACTAGTTACAGTAAAGACATAATCTTGTTCTCAATACAGGCTACAAGACCAGTGGCAAGGCTGTGGACGCTTCTACTGGTAGGTAGGTGTGATTCTGCTGTAGATGCTGAAACCTTGCATTAGTGTCTCTTAAGTCAGAGCTCTCTACGATTGCACTTACAGAACCAGGACAGGTTAAACTCTTCTTCTAAAGCAATGCATGCACAGAAAACAGAGAAAGCTAAGTTAAAGAGCCAGGGAAGTGAAAATTACAGTTGAAACTATGATGTTCCTACTTACCAAACTGGCAATTCTACCACTTTGGAGGAAAACATGTCAATCATTAGTGAAATCAAAGTTAAATGCAACAAAGACAGGACCTTAAAAATCCCATACTGGGTAGTTTCTTCATTAAAAGGTATTGTTCTTATTACTATTATTATTGTGAGTAAGAATTAAAACTCTTTCTCAGGAGGTATTCAGCTTCATACTGTGAACTTCAATGTTGTAAAACTGAAGAAAGAGATCAGAACAGGCGCTTAAAAGTAATTAAAACAAATGAGTAAGAAAGTGGCTATCCCTCTTTGTGCATCTAAAAAATGGAGAGCCTGCTCCCTTCCCTGAACAGGGAGGACCTGCTCCAGCATCCCAAAGTGGCAATTGAAATTGGGAGGTTAAGTGGCAGAATAAGAAGCTTCACTTTGCTGTACATTCCTGCAGGGGATGAGAGCCTCCTCTTGATCCCTTTTAATTTAATGGTAATTACGCTATTACTTGCAGTAAGAACAGCACCAGGCAGAGTCCTGGAAGAAAGAATGTTGTTTAGGAAAAAGCTAAACTGCTTTCCTTTCCAGATGTTACCCTGGTCATCAGAAAGAACAAATGGAAGTGTGGGAAAGAAAATAACTTTCTAACTGTCAGCTCTTTCCAAATTTGCAGCAGGAATCCTAGTTGTTCCTGCTCCTGAGTCTAATCACTTATGGTTTCAGGTACTTGGCCCATATGACTTCCTAAAGGCTTGCTATTTGGGGTCTAATAGGGATCTCTCAGATGAGATTCATGTGGTGGCTGTATGAACAGGGACATGCTTAAATAGCTGCTCCATTTGCAGGATCCCCTGAGATTTCAGTGCAAAAGGAAGTGAATCAGGATTCGCTGTTTGCCTGTCAAGTCTACCAAGCCAAGTTGAATTGCCTGAAAGGAGAAAGCCTGTATGCAGTTGACATGGTCGTGTAGCCCAAATACATACTGATGGTGTCATTTCACATCTGTACTGTGCAAATTGAAGACTTGCCTGTCAGAAGAGAAGCCATTATCTCATTAATACCTTTACTGATGTCATGCTTGTTTATTATTGAATTAATTTAAAATGAGGTATAATTAAGGGTAAATTATAGGAATATTCCTTGTTTAAGATTCTTGAAAAAAAAAAAAAAAGGAGAGAGAAAAAGAGTCACTGGTAACACTAAGTTGCACTACGTAACCTGTACTCATGAGTCATTCCCACTGAAGTGACCAGGAATACTTGAGTAACTGATGGGCAGTGTCTACCTGGCCAGTCTGATTGAGATCCATAATGAGGTTTGAAAGTAAATTTTCCAGTTATCCCCACCAACTGTGCCCTCGTTCAGCCCACAGAGCACACAAGGACCAGATTCCTTCTCAAGTGAATGAACAAGAGATCTAGAGATCTACACTCCAAGGGTGCACCAAATTTGCGCTCCATTGCCCGAGTCCTCTGGACAACTGTAAAACACATGCACAATGAGGATGTTTCATTGGAGGGGGCAGACTAAACACAGTCCAAGACCCTTAAACTGCATATAAAGACAGAGGTAGGGGCATGAGTACCAACTGCATCTAGGTCAGCCTGCTCATCTACCCTCACTGAGCTGAATTACTGGCTAAAATACAAAAAGGTCTTTACTCAGAGTGCAAATAGAGACTAAACAGCAGAATCCAACCATGAGTCAAA
>VXBJ01002924.1:181529-205460 GCA_013400055.1 Nycticryphes semicollaris
CTCCTCCTCCTCCTCCTCCTCCTCCTCTCCTTCCCCTCCCGCTCCCCTCTGCCTGGCTCAGCTTGATGCAGCTGAAGTTGTGATGCAGCCCAAAAAAACCCTCCTTTTCCCTTCAATCCGAGGCAAAGACGTGTTTCCCGGCTACCTTCTTCGCCTCCCCTCGCAAGCCCCCACTCAGCCCACCGACGCCGCTAACCCCATGGCTCCCCGCTGCCCCCCGGCTCCGGCCGCCAGCTCCGGCCGCCGCCTCCGCCCGGCTCCTGAAATAGCCCCGCTGCTGCCGGGGCCGCTTGGCGCGGCGCTGCCCGCCTGTGCGCAGGATCCGCCCCCTCTGTCAACCAGCCAGGCTGCTCTCCCTGCAAACTACTTTCCTCACAGGCTTTATTATAGGGGCGCCTCTGCCAGCCGCTTCCTATCAGAAAGCCTCATTCGGGGAGAAATTTCAATTTCCCAGCCATGAGCTGTATAGCCCTGCCCTTGTATTCTTCTTCTTTTTTTTTTTAAATTCAGACTTCATGAAAACCCTCTCTCCAGAGATTGGCAGCAACAAAACAACAGCCACCGCATTATTTCTTTGCTTAAGGCAGACACAGGTTCACCCAGAGGCAGGGCTCAGTATCCGAGGGAATCGGCAAGTTCCTGGCTATGGCTAAACTATTAAAGACACGGAGCCATCCTTTTGGAGCACGGGGGTATAAAATTACAGCCCTTATATTTGCAAAGCACCCGGAGAGTTAAATGAAAGGGAGGAGAGGCTCAAGCGTGGGAAAGAGGCGCAGCCTAATGGGGTAGAGCAGAGCAGCAGCAGCCGGAATGTTTCTGACTCCTCCGTTTGGACACAGCGGGACCTTGGACGAGCTGCGGTGGCTCCATTCTCTGTCAGACGGAGGTGGAAAAACAGCGTGTTTAGCTCATAAAGTCCTTGCGATGCTCAAGTCATCCACGTCTGAACGGCAGCAACTGCAGCGCGCCCCGGGAAAGGGCAATCCCGGGGGTTTTGGGGGGGGGCAGCACCCTGGGGCACTTCGGATTCCCCGCTCCGCTCATCTGAGCGAAAGGTGTTACCCCGAAAGGCAAAACCCCCAGGGACTGCTGGAGCCTCGGGGCACCGGGCACCATCGCAGCAGCAGTCAGGGTGGCCAAGGTAAGATCAGGCAGCTGGCTGTAGCAGTCCCGGTCCGGATCCGGTGCCAGACGACGTGGGGCACCTGAAACGTCCCGGGCCAGCTTGCCTGGGGAAGAGCTGGGACCGCCCTGGCATCCCGGCACTAAGCCTTGTGTCGGTAAACGAGAGGAAAACTGATTTATCCTGCTAAATAGCACCTTCGATGCTGCTGCTTGAGTATGCAACAGGTAGACCTTATTTTGCAAAGGCTGCAGAGGTGAAAAAAATAATATTCAAATCAGAGCTGTGTTTACAGGTCTCCAGGAACTGGGAGCAGCTCCTCATCATCGCCGCGGGCAGCCGGCGTGGGCAGCGCCAGCCGGGAGAACGCGGTGATGGGCGGGCTGCCGGCGGGGCCGGGCGTGGAGCGGCTCCAGCAGCCCGGAGAAGCCGGGGATCGGGGTCCCTTCCCCGGCCGGTGGGACGGACAGACCTCCCCGGCAGGGCAGGGCGGTGCGGTTCTTCCGCGAGTAGGCAGGAGATGAAAGCCCTGCTCCAGGGCACCCACCGGGCAATCTCTTGCTGTTGTTGGTGGGTGTTTTTTTTACTCTTTTGGCAAATTCAGCTTCTCTTACCGATCACAGTTTCCCCCCGTTGGCATCGCTGCTGGGCGTCTCGGTTTCCACATCCAGATGTGCCCTTCAGGTCACACAGCAAAGTACCTTTTATAGCAAAGATTGCACTTAGAGCTGTCTGTACATCCAGCTGAGCTCCCGGGAAGACTTCGATGGACCAAGACCTTCAGAATTTCCACAAAATACTCTGAGGTGTAAGCCCCCTCATCTGCCCTCCGTGTACAACATGAGTAATTGGGCGAGATAACCAGTCCATCGAAGCAATATGAAGTGGCTCAGGTAGACTTTGATCTAGAAGAACGACTTATGAAATATAAACTATTGTTACTTTTTGATGTCATAGTGTTTGTCAGACCCTCACACATTATCAGTGTTTCCTACCAAGCTGCTGTGTTCTTAGTTTTGTTTGGGGTGGGTTTTTTTTTGGCAATACACTCAAGCACTCTTCCTTTCCAAGAACGCTTGAGTGTGAAAGAGATGGCAGTTGCTGTGTCTCATCCTGAGAAAATACTACATATTATGGATGCTGCCCTAGCTGAGAGATATTAGAGAGGTTGTTTTGCTCTACTATATTGCCACTCTCACTTGATTTTGGTTATAACTTTCAAGAATAGACGGGAAATCCAGCTTTGCTTGTTATATTAGCAGTGTGTTCTGTTCCTGTGATGAAAAGGGAACTGCTCTGCAATAATTTATGAGTACCCTGTTTTGACTTTGCCCCATGAACAGAGCAGTTCAATTCAAAAGGAAAATGAAAGGGGAAAGTATGTCTCAAGATAAGCCACTTTTCTGCAAACAATAGCTGAGAGACAGTGCCAGGCTTCTTTGCACTGGAGGGGAAAAGAATTAGGGAGGTGAAAAAAAGGAGCACATTCACAAAAGGCTGGGAATTGTCTGTGAGAATTAATATGAGACACTTGAGTGCCTCACAGAGAGTCTGGTTTCCTCTGGTTACCTTGTTTTCTACTTTGCATTTTTACATTGCAAATACATGAATAAATATTTTTTTTTTGCTATTTTGTGGTGGTTTTTTTCCACTAAATGATTTATTTCAACTGCTAAATGCTTTGTTTTTAAGATACCCTGTTGCATGGCTGTGCATCACTGACCACAAGCTCCTAAAGGTGAGAAGGACCAAAATTCAGCCTGACTTCTGAGGAAGTGCCCTTGATAAACAGAGCCTCAGAATAATTTAAGGCCCACAACGTGGCAGGGTGACCTCAGACCAGAAAGGTGACTGGAGAGCAGGTACCTCTGTAAACACGCATCCTTGCATTCTTTGCATCTTCTTCTCACTGAAACATACAGTAAGGTTTGCTGTCCCTTGCATTCAAAGGCACTGCTTCAACTAGGCATCTTAATAACGTGGTTTATTCAGATTGGTGCTCAAGCAAAATACCTGTGGAGCTGAAAACATGCAGCAGCAAAACTCGTTAGACTGAGACGAATGTTCAGTCACACTAAGAACTCTTTACATTGTGCTGGCAGTATAAAACATTTAATAACAAAGAAATGCAGTCTCCTTAACCCTCGCTGGGCATGTGCCTGGGCTGAGTGCAGATGGCAGATTTGTGTGGTATGAGGCCAGCTGCAGTATTTTGGCTGTGTTCCTCTCTCCTCTGCTCTCTGTGCGATGCCATTTGGAGATCCCAACCAAAGTGGTGTAAATAGGCATGGTGTGAATGAGACCCTAATATGAAAGCTAAGTACATACCACAGAAATCTCCACTGGGCTAGGCAAATGCCCAGTAAGGATTACTGGTATCGTATTTCTTATTTATTTATATCAAACCATTTTTTTCCTTTACTTAAAACTCACTAATGGTTCTCATAGGAACACGCAGGCACAGACTATCACGCTTACCCTAGTTCTCCTCTCCCTTTCTTTTTATGTGCTTGTAATGTCCAATTGTTTTCCCTTATCATAAATTAGTCATACACTCCTTGGTGGTGGAGCGGTTTCTTCTATGCTTGTGGAGCTCTTAACATAATAGGACGTCTGGGTGTTGGTTGGATAATACAAATAATCAGACACAACACTTTTACAACAAATTTATTTTGGCAATGCTGATATCCTTTGTCTGACTAATGCACACATTTGATAACTGAGTTGTATTTGCACAAATAATTATGAAAAGTCACTGCTAAGCCTGACTTCTTAGATTACCTATCACACATCTTACAAAGCATAAGGCACAGTTTTTGGCAGTGCAGGGCCGCCTAAATTCTTTTCTAGGGCTGAGGCACGAGAGAGTTTACAATTCTTAGAGAAGATGTGAAGAGGCTCAATCTAAATGTAAATTTGTCCCTCAGCTGGCCCAGCTTACAGTAGCCTAAGCTGTTATTTTCTGCTCTTTCAAATCCCTATTTGAGATCTACTTCAATGTCATCATAAGAGCAGCCAACTCAGAGTTACACGGGAGCACTGATGTTTACGGAGCTAAAACAAAACAGTAAAAGAAGACACAAAGGCACCCGTACAGGCCATACATAAGGATAAAACAACACATATCTGGTTGAGTCTATCATTATTCCCCCTTTATATGTTGCAGATCATAAGTTGTAATTTCTTTGTGGCCACATCGTGCTCTGTGATTTTACCATCCCAGAGGAGTCCTAATCAGGGCCAGCAGGTGTTACAGTAACACATTAACAGCAGCAACGAGGCATCGCTTCAACAGAAAAATGTGTGACATTTTCAAGTTCACAAATCCCATTCTTTTTCGATCTCTCCCTCAACTGCTCTTTGTCCTTGGGGGGTTCAAAGCCCCAGAGACCTTTTTAAAAGCTTTATTCCTGGTCCCAGGAGTTACATCTAGATTGTGACTGCTTGCTCCTTGTTTGTACAAAACTCTAATACTAAAGGTCTCAGGCCTCTGTCCTACAGTAACAATATTATTGATTGCCATAATTCAATCAGGGAATGGAAATAATTGCATGAACTAGCTTCTAGCCTTAAAGGACTTCAGAACTAGAAGAGGGTTTAGGGAGGCTTTAGGGATCTTCATCCAAAGTGTCATCCCCCAGAGCCCGTCACCCAAACCCACAGACTGCTAGCTCTAATAGCCATCTTATTTTCGCTTGTCAAGCTCCATGGGCAACCAGAGTTTTTCCCTTGTATATGTCCATGCCAGCTTAATCAGAGCCAGCAATGAAGAATGGAGTCCCTGGGCACCATGCAGTCACCACTAATGTTTTCTGGTAGGAGCAGGGGGGTCCCTGCAAAACACAGCAACACTTAGCTCTGCTGCCAAAACAGCAGCACCCCACCTCTTGCAGTGGGCCTGCTGGCCATGTGGTAGGGCAGCAAGTGGGATGTTGGGCTTCAAAGCCTTTCCCAGCTTGCAGGGATTAAAGACCAAACCCTCAAATACCAAGGGGTTGATGGGGCTCACTGACTGCTATGAGTCAATCCTGCTGGTGCTGAGCCTTTTTGTGTGTGTGTGTGTGAAATCTCCTGGAATCATGGTTGGGAAGTAAACATGGCTCTTGTGCTGTTTTTGCTGGGGAGAGAGCTCAGGCCTCCCTGTGTGAGCAGCAGGTGCTTCCCATGGGTGAAGCCCTCCATCCCCTCTCCCAGTTCTTCCAGTTCTGGCGCTGGGTAGTCACAGCTACAACCCTGTTATGGGCAGGTGTTCCCAAGCGTGCACAGTTCCTCTTTCAACATCCAAGGAAATGCCAAAGAGCTAAAGGAACGTGAAGTCCTATATGTCCAGCATTACAAGGCAGGGTTTTCCCAGTTTGGTGTCAGCTTGAGAGTCACAAAGGTTCATGCTGAGGCCTGACTTCGTCTGTTACCCACTGTTCCATCTCTGCATGTTACAGCCAACTGTAATAATGTTCAATGGGAAAAAACTGCTCCAAAATTAATATATCACGCTATCATACCAAGGGACATCTGTGAACCTCAAACACTGAGGAGCACGTACCATGCTATTAAAATTATCACCAATTTCAGAACTAAACAAGTCAAACGTGGTTTCTAATATTAATGAATTTGTACTTTTCCTTCTCACAAATTATCTGCAACCTCAATAAATATCCATATGCACACTTTAAAGTATATCATCCCCTCACCATTGTACACACAAATACCTAGGATCTGGTAATGTCTGTAACACAGCACCACATACCGCTCATTTTCCAGCTCCCTAACTTCCAAGGGATCATTTATTGTATTTCAACAAGTAGAATTGCTACAGCTTCTTCTGTTTCTAGTTAACCCTTACATGCTACAGGTGCAGCTCAACTCAGCTGACCATTATTGTTTGTTTTAGGATTATCTGGGGGGTTTGGGGTGAAACTGTACTAAATCAAGACTTTCAAAGCCATAGAACATTCACTTGTTTTGAACCTCTGGATGTTCTATGACATTCAAAAGGAAGAGACCAAACAAGTCACAAATCATTGAGAATCAAAAGCTGGCCCTAGTCAGAGTTACCAGAAGAGGAAGAGTACATTTTAGGTCTTCCCTCACAGACTGTAGGGAGCTGGCACAGGCAGGTAGCATTAATTTATCAGCCATTCAATGAGGAAAAAGAAAGAAGGGTTGTACGCTTGTTACGTACTAAAAACACATGCTTTTCATGGGTTCTGGTTGTTGAAATTGCTAAGTATTACTGGATATACCATTTGTAAGACATGTTTGATATTACCTCAACCCCAGAAATATTTCAAGAATTATGAAACCTGGGGAGGCAGACTAATAAGATGACTGCTGGTTGGCAGCGTTATTAGTTTGGATATTCTGCAAGGAAAGTGTCACCTTATATCGAGCAAAACATCAGTCTTAGAATATTATAAATTATCCATTTCTAACGGTATGGTTGGCTGAAGAAAGCTGCAGATAATATCATATTCTGCACACACACACATACCTGTGATAACTAACCAATAGCCAAATATAGCAAACATGCAGTAGGATTAACTTCCTAGATAAATCTGTGCCAAATTTAGCAATTAAAGAGTCAGTAATTTTCCACAGTGCTTCCTTCCCACTGTATTATTTCCCTCTACTCCTAGCACCTCTTCAGCTATTTCTTTTCTGACCATTATTAAGGAAACTGTTACCAGCAGAGAGTGAATCTGAATATTTTTTCATTCCCACTTCAGTTCCTCCTAAGATGCCATGGGCAGACATGCTGTATTCTTTGTTGTCTCTCTTCAGTAATTTCAATTAATCTACTTCCAATTGATACTAAACCTTTAGGACCTCTGGCTTTAGTGCCAGCTCCATTCAAAGCTGTGGCTGTTTTGGATTTAAATCTGGGTTTTGAGACAGCTGCTCCCTAGTATTTTTTTCTGACTCTGAAAATCCCAAACAATTGTTTCTTACAAATACTCTGACTGTGATGGTTTAGGACTCGCTTTGTTCTCGATGCATCTGCTGTTCTGTTATAGCTCAGGAAAGCTGATTACTGAAGTTTGCTTCCCAGCCTGTGCTTTCACATGGAGTTTCCTCTTCAACCCTCCCATCCAAATTTGGGGCACATCATTGCATCACCATATGACAGTCAAGCTTTCGATTATGCAGGACCTTTGAGGCAAGCCCACAGTTACCTCCTGCAGTTTAGACTTATCTGAGAAGGTTGCACAATCAGTTGAGACATCAATGATTTTTGAGGAATGTGCAAACTCTCCCATCGGTGTTTAAGTATCAAAAAATAAAGGCCTGGAAGAAGCAGAGGCCAATGAGCAGGAATGCATTATGCTGACACAGAGATGTATAAGCAAGTAAGGCTGATTTCCATACATCAGAGGGATGTTTGGAAGATGGACCATTGGTTGTTGGGGAAGATGGAGGCACAATGGAAGTATAAGCTGGGAGGAGACAGGACCCAGGTTCAGTTTTCCACCCCTCCTCCCATCCACGCTACCATGGACTTGGTTTTTTGTCCCAAGGTTTTGTGTTACCCCTCCCTGAAGAGGGACTGGTGAGCCATGCAGTTTGCCCACATATACTTAGCTGGGCAGTATGGATGATCCAGGAGTGCTGGTTGGGGTGTGAGCTGGAGCCCTAGCTCTGCTGCTCATCTCCACTCAGAAAGTCAAATATATGGTGGCACAGCTTGTGACTGCTTGGATAAGACTGGATTAAGCCTAGAGGAGAAAAGAGAGGAGGAAGATCTCCCCAATCAAGAGGGGATATTGGCACAGAGGTGAAATCACAAACCAGCTACTGCTCTGGGAGAATGAAGATGACTCAGCATTGGGTATAGCGTAGTTAATTAAAAATAACAAAATGAAACCACTGAGACTTTCATAGAACAACTGGTGTTCCTCTAACTCTTAAGAGTTTGTGAAATGCACAACAAACAGCAGCTGCCACTTATTTAAAATTTTCTGAAGGGTTTTGATAAAATCTGTCTTTGGAGGCTGTTGACAATTCATCTTGCAACGCACTAAAAACTTACTGCAAAGTAGGAAGTATGTAAAGATAACTGGCAAACATGGAAAGCTGTTCATCATTGATTTTCTTCAAGGAATATCACAATACAATTGTCATTTTCAATCTATTTATTTGCAATTTAGAAGATGAAGTGAATGTCCTCATTCACAAAATTTTCTGACAGCAAAATTTCATTCTGGTGGCTCAAGACTGTGACAGACTCTCGGAAAACCCTAATGAAATTAGGTAATAGACAATTTTGTGGTAAATTAAATTTAGACCCATGCGAGACTGGGGACTAAAGATGAGTGAATAATTATTCCTTAAACATATTCAGCATATTTAGCTTTTGTATATGTTTGCAAAATGCTAAAGATCCATTTATGTTTTCCCAGACTTCATTACTTGTTTCAGTTATTGCCAATGTAATTGTTATGAATAATTCTCAATTAATAAATTGTTTATGGCAAGTTCTGGCTATTTTGTTAGGGAAAACCTCAAAACACATGCCCTGACTCTCATTCCAGGTTGGTGGTATCTTAAAAGAGCAATCCAAACTGATTTCTGTGCTTTTTAACCCCAGAGTATCCTTCATTTATGCATTTACTAAATATGATAAAGAGAGATTTCTAGAATTTTAGAATTAGCTAAATTAAGGGAAGTGAAAGAGAAATGTATGATGGAGTAGGAGATGTAATGGTAAGACAACATAAATCGGGCTTTCTTATCCTGTTTTGTATGAGAAAGAACTCTACAGATAGAGTTTAAAAATACAAGCTAAAACATACTCTGCATCAGAGCTTAGCAGCAATATGAAAAACTAAGCTAAAAAATATAAAATGACATTTCAAAAAAATGACAGGAATAAATATGGAATGGAGGAGAATTGATCCTAGTAAAACAAGCATTTTGGAAGGAAAGCCAAAGAAAGACCATAGAGAAGCTCAGAGAGTTTGTAGGACACAAAACGACGAGTCCATTAACATGGGAGCCTCTTTAGCATTGCCATTTCAACAGGATGATCAAGGAAGATTTTGATAGTTAACAATGTAAGTTCAGTTTGCTTTGGAAAGAAAGGAAAAGGGGAAAGAATCTGGAAGAGAAGAAAAAGAGAAGCAACCTTATAAATCAAATTACCTTTGGACAGTTAATAAAATACCTCTAGGCCTGAGATATATTTCCTATTACAGTGTATTTGGAAAAACTACCACAGTCCAGCCTGATAATGGCTTCCCATCCCTCAAATGCCCTTTCTAAGTCAATGAAGAGGAACCAGGCAATGGAGGGCAGGGAGAAGGAAGGGGCTGGTGGAGGCCTTAGGAGGCACCATGGCTATGCACAACACCCGCTGACAGTGCCTCCCTCTAAAATCCACCCCGCACATCACGGGCCTGTGTCACCTGAGGGTGTCCCTCTGCTGTCTGTGTTCACTGGTGCAGAAGTAGTTCATCCCCCTGAGGGTAAGCAGCTTTGCCCCAAGGAGTGCCAGCCAAATGCAATGGTTCATGAGGGGCATAACAGTGCAGTTTCATTTTAACAACAGCGAGTTTACGTTTGTGCCACCTCTTATTTAAAATTCACTGTCATGGATGCATTCATTTTTTATCATTTGCATCATAAATTGAGCCTTTCCTGCACAAGGAACACTAAGGGTCCATTAATTTTATCATTTTCCCCTCTCATCACCTTTCTACTTTGTTGTTAGCCACCTTTTCTACCTGAATCAATGTTATTTCTTCCCCAAACCAGGCACATGGGATTTATTCAGGCAAAGTCTTGATCAAAAAATTGGGGCACTTCCCCTCAGTAATAAACAGTGAAAAATAATGTAAAGTATTACCATAGGACAGCCATCACCTGAATGGAGAGGAATACACACCTGGCTCACCCTTCTTGCTGTCTGTCAACAACAACAGATCCAGATCCAGCTGTGCCTCTGCATGCCACACAACAGGTTGTGTCCTCATGTCTTTTGGACTTGTGTACTAAGAACCTGCATTGCCACACTCCAGAGATGTGCAGTGGTTTTTATAACAATTCTGTTCTCTGCTAAAGCGCAAGAAAGATCTTTAACATTTATTCAATCAGCATTCGTCACTAATTATTCTTAAACTTATAAAAAATTTTAACTCTAAAGCTCTCTTTAGTTGCTTTAATTTTGGATTCTGTACACCATCCTTTTTCCATTCGAGAAAAAAGTTCACCATCTCAGGAGATAAAGCCATGTACTATTTTATCATCTCCCGAAGAGATGAAAAAAGTATGAATGGATCCTGCAGTCTAGGGAAGTGCCTATTGTGCTGCTGTGACTGCAGGAAAGAAATCAACATTCGGAATATAAAAAGGCAGGTTCACTTTTGGCATTAAGATTCTCTTCCTTTACTACTCTGTCCCTGAAGCATGCCTGTGGCTTTGTTCACCTCCATCTTCTGCTTTCTCTTGTCGTCTGACTCCTCCTGCTCATTCACAGTATCAAAATCACCTTTGCCCTTTGGGACACAGGACTCCTCTCTTTAAATCTTTTTTTGCCTGCAGTGTAATTTTTAAGGTTTTATCCTCCCATCTTTGTAGGTTTACCCACGCTTCCTGCTTCTTTCCAAGCATAAAATATAATCAGGAGTAAGAAAGATGCCACAGGCCTGCAGAGTTTGCAACCACTATGTTTAAGCTTGGTGGTGGGTCAAGGCAGAGATGCAGCTGCAAGGCTGCTTTTTGGTGTACATTTATGCCTGACCTGCAGTAGAGGGGAGACGTGTAAACTACCTGTTGAAACCCTTTTCTGATGGAAAACCACAGCATCACAAAATATATCATCAAACACAGAACTGGAAAGGAGGAGGAAAAGGATAACTATTACCTCAGTGTGGGATAAACAAGGTGACCAGGAAAACCTGGTCATGGGTGCTTGGCAGTGCTCTCCTACCTTATGTCCTCCAGAGCAAGTAACATCCATTCACCATGGGGACAGTGGTCACAGCGCTCCAAAGAAGTTGCATTTTATGGCAAATGCAAAATACGGCTTCAATCTCTTCTGTTGTGCCAAAATTTGCCACATTTATGGTGCTTGCCTGTCCCAGTTTAAGCTGGCATAGAGTAAATGTTCTTCCTAGCACCTGGTACAGTGCTATGTTTTGGGTGTAGGATGAGAATAAAGTTGATAATACACTAATGTTTGTGGTTGTTGCTAAGAAGTCAAGGCCTTTTCTGCTCCTCACACTTGCCTTTCCAGTGAGTAGGCTGGGAGTAGACAAAAGGTTGGGAGGAGACACAGCTGGGACAACTGAGCCCAATTGACCAAAAGGACATTCCGTACTGTATGGCATCATGCTCAGCATATAAAGCTGGGGAAGAAGAAGGAAAGGGGGGAATGTTTGGAATGATGTGCATGTGATGGAGCCCTGCTTTCCTGGAGGTGGCTGAACACCTGCCTGCCCATGGGAAGCAGTGAATCAATTCCTTGCTTTGCTTTCCTTTGCTTGCATGCACGGCTTTTGATTTACTAATTAAACTATTTTTATCTCAACCCACAAATTTACCTTCTTTTTCTGATTCTTCTCCCCATCCCACTGGGGAGGGGGAGAAATTAGTGAGTGGCTGCATGGTCCTAGTTGCCTGCTGGGGGTTAAAGCACAACATTGCCCTTCTAGAATTTTCAAGAATTTGTACTGATTACTGATGTAAAGTCAGTTGAAGACTAGGAACGATGGCATATGTTTCTGTTCTTGTATCGTGCATGGAATACAATGGGAGAAATTAGACTTCCATTCTGCTCAGTTATTAAATGCTGCTCTAATTACTGTGCTTGTACAGACTATGGGCAGGTTCAGAACAAGAGCCCAGAGCACAAGTAACTCTTCAGTGGTCACTGTGTGATCAGAGATAAGACAGCTACTCCTCTACTTCCAAGCTACAACCACGAAGGCTCAGACTCAAGCTCTGCTGCTTTCATCATATAACACAGGTCTCACTGAAACAATCCTGTGACTTCAGAGATCAACTCTAAAGCCAGAGGCCAGATTCACAGGTTGTGTCTCAATTGCTTGGTCAGGTTCTTCTGAATATGGGAAAAAAAGTCATAGGTAAATACAAGCTGTAAACTTGGCATTACTAATGGTGTGCTTCATTTTGTATTCTTTGATATCGTGGTGAATTTGCCCATAAATCTGTGTTGCTACTGCATGTTTTATCTAATAAATGATATTAAGTAATGCTATTTTTTCTGTTGGGTTTTTGGTGGGCCTCAATTAGTGTGCATATTTGAAATTGTACATTGTATTAAATGACGAGTATCACCCAAGCAAAACTATCAAGTATAAGGTTAAGAATTGACATCTATACTGTTAACTTGAGGCTACCACACACTACAGAGCAAAGCCTTTTAAGGAATACTATACAATACAGTACAGATCTAAGCTTTTCAAGGCAGGATATGCAGGATTAAGGCTACATTTAAATCCAAACACGATAAAAGGGAAAAATCAAATAGGCAAAACACGACTACTTTATAGCGATGTTATGTAAGAACTTATGTGGGGAAACAATTTCATCCCCTGGTTCTATCATGTAATGCTATCAGGAGCAAAAAGGATATTTTAAAACATTAATTCTTTTCTTTTTTTTTTTTTGTCCTTATCTAATCTGATACCATAAGTACTAAATACTTTAATCCAAACTGTATGGCTATTGCCATCACAGTGCAGAGCTCATTTTGTTTGTGAGCCTCAAGTCCTGCATTTTACGTTTCAGCACACTTTGATTTCTCTTCAGGACAAGCTCAGCTCTGATATTTTGGGAGTTTGTGACCACTGAAATATTTAGCTTCATGACGCTTTTCAAATAACAACAGAATTATCTGTACTCTATGCTGTTTTCAAGTTTGTGGCAGATATTCTCAGTACTGACTCAGTCTTGAAGTAACTTGCATTTTCAGGCAAAAATGCTAAGATTACACTTTCCTTTGGGACTATGTATACTGCCTACATAATATATGTCTGTTTTGTAAGCGGCTTAGGATAGGAACCATATATTATATAAAGCAGGGAGTATAAACCAATGCCCTTATTTAGTAATAACCCATGTTCTCATTTCTAACTCTAGTGCCCAGTGGCAGGCTGGGATTTATTCAGAAGATGAGTGGTAGTGCAATAACATCTACTAAAATACACTTGTTATCCCCGCCTTTCTCTTTGGAAGTTGAAAACAGCCAGCAGTGTAACCTCCTTGGTAATCGATAAACATAAGAGGGGCTCCCAGATCCCCCCCGTGTCGTCCCATCTTCCACCTCCCCAGGAAGAAACGCGGTGACAGAGATGGCAGCATTATCTACAGGAGGGTACCACGGCTCCCTCCCTCCCTCCCCCGGGCTCCCAGAGAAAAACACTGCCTTTGAAACTCATGTGCCAGGATATTATTCAAAGATTTATGGCTCCTGATTCTCGCTACAGTTCACTCTTGCTGCTTTGTTTACTTGGCAGGGTGAGGGAGGGAGGAGGGAACTGGATTAGCCTCCAAATCCCGCAACAAAAGGCAGAAAAGGTCTGCTTTACGTGTTCAATAATCTGCATTTCTAGAGAACTACTGAATATGTTGGAATTACCTCCAGAAAATTTGGCATATTTTAAAATAGCTTTTCATAGTACTTAAGCAACACTTCACATCAAAACAGATTTGAAACCCACAGGAATTTTGTTCTGATCTGCTAACCACTGTCACATACCATAAGAGAGGAACAAAACAAAACGATGACACCAGGCTACTGGATTAGCAGAATTTAGATATTATTTTAAGTCCCTGAAATTCTGTTTTTATCTACTTTACCTTTGGAAGCATAAATGTTACACAGATAAAAATAATCAGAATCACTGGAATGGCAGTATTGGGACAAACAAGGGGAAGCCATTTAGGTTTCTGGTGAAGTGAATAATTATCTTCTCATTTGTAAAGACATTTACAGCTGAGAGAGGACTAAAGTATTTATCTGAATGTAACATGGGAAGAGGACTGGAGTATTGTTTTTGTTGAAGTTATTTTAACAGAAGAAGAAAACTACCTAGTCTTTGCTCATGGTATTAGACACATATCATGCAATGGCTCAAAATGCTAATTTGCTTAATTGCATTAGTCCACTCCCCTCCTGTTATGGGAATTCAAGCTTCAATGGCAAATCCAACCTCCTAATGAGATTATGGTGACGTTCCCAATGTGAGGCTGTAGGGTGGCAGCACGATGGGCACGGGAGCCACACGTTACCTTGGTGACTGGCTGAGTTGTTAACCCCGGTAAGAAAGGGCGGAGGCAAAAATCAGTTTGAGTGACAGTACTTCATCCTTTAAACTTCAGTTTATGGCTGAGCAAAGCAGAAATAATGCCAAGCAAAGACCATGGGGAAATTACCCTTGTTTTCATCTCTGTTTCTTCCAGCTGATGTCAGTAGAAGGGGACAAGACAAAGGACCTCAAGCTGTGGTAAAGATCATTAAAACAGAAGAATATAAAGCCATGGGCATCACTGTGCTAGCTATTAAATATTAATTTCTGTTGAATGCAGACATTCTTCTTCATTATGCTGTTTGACACTATTATTATTATTATACTACCTTTAATCCATTTTGTATAGTTTTATTCCTTTTTTAACCTCCTCTGTAATGAAGGTGCCTTTTAGTCAGCTCCACCAGCTAATCAGATTGCTTTCTCTTCATTACTCACATTGAGCTTTTAGAGCCTACAGTCTCAGCTAACTGGAATATATGGTCACGATTTCAGTTCTGTGGAAGAGCTGAAACTGTGCCAGAAATGTGGCATATAGCTATGTTTTATTACCATGGGATGGAGAGCAGGTAAGATGCTTTTGAATTAGGGAGCATTTAATCACAAACATGCCCGATCACTGCACAGGAGTAAAACACATGTCCAGTGGAAACAACTAACAGTCTTTTTTGCCATTTATCCAATGCATTGTGTTAAGACAAATGTAGGGCAATATTAAAGAAATGAGGTCTGTGAACGGAGAAAGACAAGATATTTTGGGGGGGATATTATTTTTCCCCAAGGCAAAGTTACTTCTGAGTCAGAGGACAATATTGCCCACATGCAATTAAGTAGTCTATAACCCACACACATGGATCCCCCCGAGGCCAGGAGAGTTCACAGCAGTGCAAATGTAGAGGATTTCCATCACAGGCAGTAAAGTTAAGCTGTAGTGAAAAACATTCATAAAGGCAAAACTTTCACAAGACAGGGTACATGAGGAAAGACCAGAGGTGCAGGCTCACAGGTACACCAGAACACAGGGCTCCAAAGGCTACATGAATCCAAAAGTGACAGAAGACTTACTCTGACCACCAAGCACCACTGGCAGGTGATGTGCCTCTCTGGCATGTGGCTGCTGGCCAGGAGGGTGGCGGCAGGGAACAGCGTCCTGGTCCAAGGGTGAGAAGAAAGGGAGAGACCATCACTATGTGAAACCAACAGCAGCAACTTCTAATTCCTCTACGCTCTAATTTAGTACAACTAAGAGCGTCATCAGATGCTGCAATCTTTTCACTATTTTTAAACCTTAGGGAGCAAATGGAAATCACATTTTAAAGACAGAAACTTAATTAGGGATTTTGAGAGCTTGTCATCTGCTAAAGAAGAAGCTACAAGGCCAGTTCTACATTCCTTACCTCTTCTCTCCTCTGGGAAGGTTTCTGATGTCTGCTGCCGATCCACGCGGTGTTTCCTTTATTGTGGCTTTGGCTGCAATGGCTCCCAGGAGATCATTTTGATGTGGTGGGTCATCAGGGTCAAAACAGAAGAATCAATGGGTTTTCCAGTTTGCTTTTGGTTTTGTTTTCCTTGGTGCTTTTAGAAATCACGTAATTCTTATAATCACATCCTGACCTTGGTTCTATTTTTGAAGATACTGACATTGTAATCAAAGTTGCCATTACAGCATAGCTAGGTATACCTGCAGCAGCTTTCATCTAGCTATATTCATATTAAAGGTTTCTGCAACCTCTGGGCTGCTGAAGCCAATGGCACCTACAGTCCCTTACAGGGACCACAGTCCACAAGGAATGCTGGACATCTGCTTGCAGGGGTCATGGGCTTGGTGGCCCTTCCACGACAGCTCCCGACTACCTGGCTCTGCTGGAATCACACCTTTGCCTCCTAGAAATACCTTGTTGCCCCTGTCATGATCAGATTGTCTGTAGTAGGTTTTCAAAACATAACCTTCTTCAGTTCTTCAGCCCAAATATTTATTAGGGCCATGGCTAGTTCTGCTTATTAAGCTCTTGCAGTTCATGCAGGCTGAGAGTGTAGCTCCAGATGCAGCAGCTACTGTTGGGACTGAAACACACATCTGTGGTTCCTCCTCCAGCTCTAGGTTTTTTTCTGAAATTTTTTCCTTCTTGGCATTCTTCAAGCTTCTTTGTCATTTCTTGTTGGCCTAGAGCCCAAGAGAAGATGCTCTGGTGTACTTCTGAAAGTTCAGCAGGAACAGTAAGTTAATAGCTTAAGCAGTTGAGGGGCTGGGAAGACGGTGACATATTCACAGGACCTTTTTAAGGTATTTGATACATAATCAAATACAATAAAATATTTTGATACATATTCAAATACAATAAAGCATTTTGATACATAAATCAGGAGCTTAATCTCTCTTGATTTTCCTAACAGTGAAAGAGATGACTCCTCCTGACTCCACTTGGTGGAGGAACCTAATTTAAGCATCCAGATTTAGATGAGTTAAGGTATGATGTGATGACTCCTTCCCACTCCTGTTCATATTTCCACTGCTCACATGGGCAGGAAATTCAGATGTATGTTACTATTTTTTTTAGACATGTGATGTGACCCCTTATTGCTAACAAGAAGAGATTAACCTTTTGAAATGTGAGGATGAAATTACAGTCTCTGCACGACTAGAACCATGAGCTAATATAATTGCATAAAGCCTAGAAAAGAGCTACAGAGACATCAGAACCCCAAATCTGAAATTTGTGTCTATAATGAGAAAACCAGAACCCTTATAAAAGGGTTACTTAAACAGGCTTGGGATCACAATCCCAACCCATTCTGCTTTTGCCAGGAAAAGAAAATAGTTAAAGAGTAAGGATGTGAACTCAGATCTTCACCCAGAGTTTTAGTGGGAGAAAAAGTCATCTTCCAGCTGGGTTTTGCCATCGAGTAATCCTGCAACATGAAGAATTTTTATTTCCATGGAAAGGCCTAAGAACCGAAAGGAGCTCTTAGAATGCGACCCCAACACTGTTTGGAACTGAATTTTGGGTGTGTAACATACACTTGTGACAGTCTTTGGCTGCACTATGTTTTGAACACAGCTGCAAGCACTTGTGTAGCCTTTACTTGAGAAACACCCATCTTGGTTATGGAAACATTAGTATTATTAGAAAATACCTACTAGTCATTAGGGTAGTGCACCCTCATCTAACAATATGCTAAGAGAAGAAACCTGGAATATAGACAATATTTTTTTTTTAAATTTAAAAAAAAAAGGCTGTGAGGGCAAAGAAAGGCCGAGATAGAAGGTCACTGAGTTGCATTACCATAAAATATAAATAAATAGAATAAACGCACTCATTATTCCAGCTCAGAATTTGAGAAATTCCTTAATTATGTCTCTGCCACAGGTGAATGGCCAAGAACACTGCCCTTCTGATCGCCAGCAACGTTTTCAAACTCTGTGACATATGCTTAGGTGCCTGTGAATCCACAGGGGAGGAATAAGAAGGTACAATGTAATGGCATTAAGTAGATTTATCCAATGCAGAAAATACTTACCTATGTTAATCCACCCCCCTTTTGGTTGTGCTGTCTTGCGCACCAGATGAGATGTCAAGTTAAATATTGCCATGCTAGAAAAAGAGGATTTGCTGCTGTTATTGGCACAGTTTTAGCAAAAGCAGAAGGCTAGTTTCCTGTGCCACCACAAAAGTAGCCCTACATATATATTTTAGAAAGAACCAAAGAACATAAAGTTGGATTCTAGTTGCAAGATGCTTCCACTCACACACTAACAATTTTGTTGGTGAGATCTAGGCTGTGCTTTTAATATTATCAACATTTGTTCCAGTTTCTCTCTTCCATTTCAGTATGTCTGCTTCTTTCTTCCTTCTCCAGCCCTTCTTCTAATCCTTCTGCTCCCATTGCAATAGTGCTCCGGAGGCTCCTGTCAGTCCTGTCCTGTAGGTATGAAACCTGGATGAGACTTTCATCCTATGGCTCCTTGGACCCTGGCCCGAGGATCTGAGCCCAGCTCAGTTGCTGGGGCTGCTTGGGGAGCACCTGTGTGCAGCTTGTACGATGCTCAGCTACCCCCTTCCTGACTGGCAAGAGGCTGCTTTGATGGTTCATCTGGGCACACCAGGAGCTCGGCTTAGCTCAGCTTGTGCTGACAAAGTAGGCAACACCCCCACTAACTCTGACAGGCTGACAATACAGGTTTAATACTAACGAGCACAATTTCTTCTTCCAGAACCTCATTAAAATGTGTTTGATTAGTCTCATCTCTTCTTCCTTTGCTTCCCCACTTCTACTCCCTCATCTAAATTCAATCTACTTGTGCTATACTCCCATCCATTCCTCATTTTCTCTTTGTTTTCTCCTCAAACACTCCTCTAATTGTCTTGCCTAAAGCAACACAGGCCAAGCACACCGAGCAGTTAAAGCCCAGCTAAGCAGTTACTGAGCTTCTGAGGCCTCACTAACACAGCCTTGTAGAGAGTTAAATGAGAAAAAAGGGGACATGATGGGTCATGTGTTTGTGAGAGAGGTCAAGGTGCTGGCCATGGCTGAGACACATTTTCTAATGAAAAGCTTTTAAGGGGGATCAGAGATGAGGCTGCTCAGACGTACAAAGCCTGCAGTGTGCCAGAAGAGGAAGGAAACAGGTTCAGGTCCCTCTGATCAGCCTTCACTAAAGCCCTTCACAGGAGACTGAGAGGGTGTAAAGAAGGACGGAGAGCACAAGGCGCCAAGTGCCGCAAGTGACACAGGGCAGATCTGACTCTGCTGAATCACTACTTGGTGTGCAGCCTTTAAGATGTGAGGTTTGACTGTCCTACATCCCTACTTGCATTTGCTTTCTCCCTCCTATTCATTTATTTACTCTTATCTTTCGCCATATAGGAAAAGGCAAACCTCAGCACATTATTAAAAGTCATACCACTTTCAGAAAGCCATTACAGCAGCATATCCTCCCCCTCTTTCTCTTCTCATGGTGGACCTGGGACAAGTTAGACTTTCTTGGAACTACTGACTTTCTAAAGTTTTAAAATAACTGAAATATACTGAAAAAAGCCCCATATCAACTTGGTATGAATTCAGTTTCTGGATGTCAGCAGATTAGAATTGGATGGCTGATTCAATTATCGACTCCAATGCCTGTTGATCAAGTTGGTAACTGATGCACTTTGGGGACTACTTCAAAGATAGGTAAGTACCTGGAGGCAAATGTCTAATTTTCATTTGGACCCCTACATGAGACAGAACCCTCTTTTAAGCCTTTTGTCTCTCAAACACTTACATTTACTTACGATGCTTAATTAGATTTGTGCAATGTATAGCCAAAGTTGATTTTATTGCAGAAAACCTGAAATTCTCTTTTTCCTGCTGACCTAGTGGCATGCTGGTGTCATTTACTGGGAGAAAAGAAGCTGAACCAGTCAGGATACCTCTCTCTCCACCCTCCTTTGGGTTCTATTATTGACAACATTTTCAATTTCAGCAGGCACCTAAACTTTCTTTATGAGCTGCTAGCAGTCTAGCACAACAGCAATGATTTACATCTATCCTACCCAAATACATTTTACCCGTCAGTATCTTATGACCCAGGAAGACATAAAACTCAATTTACTCATTAACCTTAGCTTCCTGAAGCTGCAATTACTGCCCTGTGGACAGTCAGTAATTGAATTGAATAAGAGTAGCATGCAAATGCCAGCTAGCTACTGCTGAAAAGATAATCCCACATGCTCACAAAAATTGCATATGGCACACAGAGAGCAGGCAGCAAAGCAGAGTATTAGAAAGGAAAAGGTATAAAATACCATGTGCATTAATGAGATGTGAAGGAGCAGAATCTCAGGAACCACTCAGTGGGAATAAACGCAGTATTATATGCTCTTAGGTTTACAGTTACAGTTAATAGCATGCAGTTATTACTTTTGCATTGAAAAGCACTTTCTGAGTGGATGGTTTCACCGCAGAATCAGATCTTGGTTTTCTCCCTGCCTTTTGTAACTCTAGATGCTAGTTGGCATTTTATATAGCCTAGTTACCCCTCAACTGCAGCTAATTAGATCAAGACATTACAAATAAGGACCAGAGTTAGCAGAAGGAGATTTGGTTTGAAGTGCACTTGTCCTTCAACGTGGTTACTTTGCATTTTTTTTCCCTCCCATTGAACTATGAGTGTATGTTTATCCAGGCTTGTGGGCAGAGCTTTTGAGTTTTTCAACTCGATCTAATTTCAGCGCAGTTGACCCTGGTTTCTTATCGCTAAATTCCATACCCCGTCACGGTCCTTGAAGAAATATCTCACTGGTTGGTTGAGTGCATTTATTATGCAACCTCAATTCCTCTCACATTTAACTTGTTTAGTTTCCTGGTTCCCTTACTTTCTTTGCTATGGCAAAGTGCTCCAGTAATTAAAAAAATGCCACTTAAGAGCTTTAATCACCATGGTTCTGATCCCATACAAGACACGCCTGCTTTAGTATTTTAATTCAGATCAGGATCATCCCTTTTTACTGCATTTCAGTTCAATTAGAATCATAAAATTGTCTATGTTGGAAGGGACCTTTGAGATCATCTAGTTCAACCGTCAACCTAACTCTGATTAAAAACAACAACCCATCACTAAACCACGTTCCTAAGCACTATGACAGCCCATCTTTTAAATACTCATACCTTAAATACCTCCAGGGATGGTGCCTCAGCCACTTCCCTGGGCAGCCCATTCCAGTGCTTAATAACCCTTTCAGTGTAAAAATTGTTCCTGATATCCAACCTGAACCTCCCCTGGCACAACTTGAAGCCATTTCCTCTTGTCCTATCGCCTGTGTCCTGGGAGAAGAGACCAAACCCAACCTCTCTACAACCTCCTTTATGGTAGTTGTAGAGAGCAGTAAGGTCTCCCCTCAGCCTCCTCTTCTCCAGGCTGAACAACCCCAGCTCCCCTCAGTCTCTCCTCATAATGCTTACTCTCCAGAGCTCTCAACTGGCTTTGTTGCCCTTCTCTGGACCCATCCCAGCACCTCAATGTCTTTTTTGTGGTAAGGGGCCCAAAACTGTACACAGTACTCACCAGTGCTGAGTAGAGGAGGGGAGGGGTGCAGTCCGTGCCCAAGGCCACACCAGAGCAATCCCTTCCCTTGTAATGCCCACACAGATTCCTGGCACCAATTCAGTTTGACAGACCTGCTCATTTTGGACCACACTGACAGAGCATCTGCCCCATATTGTAAGTATCCACAACTTTATCCTGCTTTAACTTGGTGATGCCTTGCAAGAACTTATGGAGAATCTACAATTATTCATAGGAAACAACATGATTTTTTTGTTAATTTTTTTGTTGTTGTTGTAAATGATGTCGCTTTAGTCTGATGTTTGACTTAGTAGTTGTCTGGTCCTTCTCTTCCTTACTCCTGACAACATCAGAGATGGACATAAATACAACTTTCCAGGACCTATCCATTGTTCAAGTGGTTTCGAAGAGCAACTGTGACTGCTAAAGGATTCCTCATCCCCTGGAAGATCATCACCTTCTTAACACAACTCATACGTACTTTGTTTTTCTGAGCATTCTTATGTTTTGCTGATTAGTAAAACTTCCCATCCACATTCCAGTTTTTGTCTCGCAAGACTTTTTACTGTGAGAGGAAAAAAAGGGTCCCTGGGCATTTTGGACACATTTTCTAGATGTTTCTTCTTTTTTTTTGTTGGTTTTTGTTTTTGTTTGTTTTTTGGAGCATGATGTTCATCACTCACTCATTTCCTGAGTAGGTTTGGTTTGGTTTTTTATTATTTATTATTTCTACCTTTCTGGTAAGGATTCTTTCACTTTCTTTTCACCACCTTTACAGAGTATTTAATTCACTTCAGGAAATACTCAATTTCAGGTGGCTAAACCAACAGCAGCTCACCAGTTTCCACCCGAGGCTGCAGTGAAGTAAACGGGCTGTAGCCAGGTTCCCAGGCACGGGCCACAGGTTTTGGATGAAACCTGTCACAGCGGAGGCTCAGTGAGCTCTGGCTGAACTTGTCTGAGCCTGACTGGAAACTTGGGTTTAGCTCATTCACTTGTGGCAAATTTTTTGTCTCCTCAAGTGATCAAACTTGTCTCCTTTTGCTGATTTTAATCACGTGACGCAGTGATTTTTATAAAGACAGGAACGGCAATTAGTTATTCTACATAGAATAGATGTATTCACAACTCAAACATGCAGAGACCAGTGTTAATTACATAGGAACAGAGGCAAGATATGACAGCAAAGGCCTCCAAAATGGGGACAACGGATGGAACTTAGACAAATACAGGCCTGTGCTGATCAGGGCTGGAGCATCTCTCCTAGGAGGACAGGTTGAGAGAGTTGGAATTAGTTATTCTACATAGAATAGATGTATTCACAACTCAAACATGCAGAGACCAGTGTTAATTACATAGGAACAGAGGCAAGATATGACAGCAAAGGCCTCCAAAATGGGGACAACGGATGGAATTTAGACAAATACAGGCCTGTGCTGATCAGGGCTGGAGCATCTCTCCTAGGAGGACAGGTTGAGAGAGTTGGAATTAGTTAGTCTACATAGAATAGATGTATTCACAACTCAAACATGCAGAGACCAGTGTTAATTACATAGGAACAGAGGCAAGATATGACAGCAAAGGCCTCCAAAATGGGGACAACGGATGGAATTTAGACAAATACAGGCCTGTGCTGATCAGGGCTGGAGCATCTCTCCTAGGAGGACAGGTTGAGAGAGTTGGAATTAGTTAGTCTACATAGAATAGATGTATTCACAACTCAAACATGCAGAGACCAGTGTTAATTACATAGGAACAGAGGCAAGATATGACAGCAAAGGCCTCCAAAATGGGGACAACGGATGGAATTTAGACAAATACAGGCCTGTGCTGATCAGGGCTGGAGCATCTCTCCTAGGAGGACAGGTTGAGAGAGTTGGGGTTGTTCAGCCTGGAGAAGAGAAGGCTCCAGGGACACCTTATTGTGGCCTGCCAGTACTCAAAGGGGCCTTGTAAGAAGGCAGGGGACAGGCTCTGGAGCAGGGCCTGTTGCAATAGGACAAGCGATGACGGTTTTATACAAAAAACAGGTAGATTAGAGTACACATACAGAAGGAATTTTATATAATGAGGGTGGTGAAACACTGGAACAGTTTCCCAGAGAGGTGGCAGATGTCCCATCTCTAGAAACATTCAAGGTCATGTCGGATGGGGCTCCAGGCAACCTTGATCAAGCTGAAGATGTCCCTGCTCATTGCAGTGGGTCTGGAGTAGAAGAACTGTAAATGTCCCCCCTCCCGCTCCATCTATTCAGTGGTAAGAGGTGAACACTAAGGATTCAAGCGCTCAGCCATGGTCAGTTAAAGAGAGGGTTTTGTTTGGAGCTGGGCAAAACCAGTGTTTGGTGTAAAAAGTGAGCAAACCCCAAATAAATGTATGTTGTAAAGGGGGAATGGCCTTGGAACAGGGTGTTTGGGTGTGTCAGCAAACGTACAAATAGTCCCAGGTGGGGTTTTTGGGGGGTTTTTGGTGTTTTTGAGGTTTTTCGGGTT
>VXBJ01002924.1:206881-236499 GCA_013400055.1 Nycticryphes semicollaris
TTTTTTTTGTTTTGTTTTGTTTTGGGGTGGTTTTTTTTTGGTTTTTTTTTGGGTTTTTTTGGGTTTTTGGGGTTTTGGTTTTTTTGTTTTTTAAACAGTGAGACCAATTCTCTGAAGGAAAATCCATTGTGCTACTACGATTCATCAGCTCAGGGACAGGAGAAGTTTACCATCAAGACTTCCTACCCAGGAGGGGAAAAACTTCGTTTCCTTCTAATCCTTGTCTATTATAGGATGGCAGCGGGGAATAAGCCTCTATTTTACGTCGTCTATAACCACAGGGGGTTAAAGAGGTCTGAGCAGTCTCTTCCACCTCTCCCTTCTCAAAAACTGAAACAGCACAGGAGCAAACAAAGCCATGCCCAAACGTGGAGGTCACCACTGGCTGTAGATGGATGTTTCGGTCTCAACTTCCTCCCAGCAATTATCAGAGCTCTTTGGATTTTGTCCCCCCTCCTGATGTGCCACTAGAAACCCCATTACTAGCAGCTGCAGCGTCCTCCAAGAAGTGATTATAGTCAGAAACCTGCAGCATAAAGTAAGTAATTTCATAATTTGGCAGGTAACACATTTTGGTTGCTCTATTTCTTCCCTCCGTGTTCACACAGCTACAGTGGACTTGTGTCACTGCCCCTGAGAAGGAGAACTGGCTGCTTTCTTCATAATTAGCCAGCTTTTAGGGACCCATAATTTTATGCCAGCTAGGGAAGGTGAGGGGGGCTGGACCTTGATGGTCTAATAAGGTCCCTTCCAACCCAAAACATCTCTATGATTCCATGAAGGCATCCTGTAGGATTGTGTGCACTAACACACCGAGATACACACAGCAGATTTTATAACCCTTAAATGCAGCATTTTATAACCCTTAAATTCAGAGAACACGGTAAGGAACTCCAGGTTAGAGGAAAACATAACAATTTCAATCCTAAAAAGCATCTGAATTCCCTCATAACAACAAAAACCATAGCCATCATCAAACAAGATTCATCCTTTCTTAGAAACCAGAATCATCTTCAGGAAATTAAAACTTAGAATTACAAAATAAAATTAACATGAAACGTTTCATAACTATCTGTTAGCATCTATAGGAAACTGGAATATTTTGCAAGGGCTGGCACTTACCCAGACTGACATAAAACTTTGTTTTAATATCACTGACCCTGTAATCCTCTGTGATAGAACAGCTTCTGGAAGAATAGAATTGAAGAACTGAAGCATCCTTGAAGAACAAAACTGCACCTGAGAAGTACTTAAAATTAAAACGAAAATTTGACCTTCACAATTTTAAGGAAAAATATCCTTCATTAGAGATAGTTTAGCTATATTTTGGGCAGAGTTGGAAAGAAAAACAACTTCACTCACGACCACCTAAATCAAGGAACAGTACAAAGAGCAGAGTTTAGGGGCAATTGTAAGAATAATAATAATAAAAAATATTATGAGTCCTGAGAGAAATACAAATAAATAACACTGAGGGGGTTTATGCTTTGATTCATTTTTTAGGAAATGAAGAAAGCCCACCTGTGTGCTTAATGATTTTTGAATAAGTCATCAAAGGGGATCCTCAAGAAGCACAACCAAACAAATAGCATCTATCATAGCGATGACTGGAAATTTACTAAAAACACCCCTTCTGTCAGAAAAGATACTTAAACAAACACAACTTAACATACAGAAAGTGTCTATTTGTAATCCTTTAATACTTCCTTCCTTGCATCAACACACCCCTGCATTTCTTTGCCTATCTTTTCAGTGCCCACAGCTATTCACCGCTATTGTTTTTGAAGCCGCTCCTTTGGAAAAGCAGGAGTTTTGGCAAAAAAGCCATTTACTGAGTAGGAAGCGGCAAGAAGCAATTGCTGATCCACCAGGACAGGCTCCTTCTTCACCGCCGGAGCTTCAGTGACCCCTAATGGACATCTCCCTCCAGTGCTCCTGTCCTTGCAGGGAACCCAGACTATGCCACCAAACCTCAGTTACTCACAACTTCTCGTTTCAGGCCAATACGAACCCCGGCACTTCAGTTTTTCCTTATTTAGCACAAACTTATCTATAGCTCACACTCAAGACGACCGTCCCTATCGGGATGTCACCTTCGTATTCCCAACACTTGAAATGTTCTAAGCCAGAAGAGAAAGGTGAACAAACCCTGACTCTTAGTTGGGATAAAGTAAATTTATCTTTTTAAAAAAACAGAGCCCACGGGCTGTACATCTCTCAACGCGAAATAATCATAATGAAAAAGAAGTTAAGCGCTAACTTCTGAAGTCAACCCATTTAGACTATTTTAAAAGGAAGACTTGCAGTCAGCACCATCAAGTCTGTAGGAATAAGAGCAGTAATTTGAAAGGCACAGTCCAGGTACTTCTGCCTTTTCCCCCCAAACTGAGATTATACCTGCAGCACTACACCTAGTATAGCAAGGAGTCCCTTTGGAGAGGATTCTTCGCTTCAGCAAAACTACTACAGTTTCCACTGCATGAAAAACTGTCAACACAAGGAGGGAGAATGATTTCATGCTGGTTGCTGCAGTTTCCTTTTGTCTTTCACAAACAGCAGAGCTGAACTCATGTGAATGAACTCCCAGTACAGGGAAGTGACCAAGCTGGAAACGCACCTCGGTTGCTCTGCTCCCCTCTTCCTACCTACCTTGATTTCCTTCCCACCACGGAAATCTACCTGCTACAAATCCTCCTGTCTCAGTGAGATTTTGACACACAAAAAGGTAAAGACATTGAATGGAAGGCTCACAGAGCCCGTGCTCCTGCTGACAAGCTCACACAACTGCCTCATGTTAGACAAGGGAGAACACTACCCTGTAAGACAACTATTGGCTTCCAAGGCCAACTGGGTTAACTAGAAATCCTTGCCCAAGTCAGAAATTCCCAATCCTGCAAGGGCACAAACACACAGCCCTAACTTTCCTTTAGCGAGTCATCACATCCTGACTTTCAACTTCCAGCCCTTTTCCCACCTTCCTCTCATCCTCCTTCCTCAGAAATGCCGAATGTTGACGCCAGTTGTGTATGTCTGCTCTGAAGGGGCAGAACATCTTGTGAAAGGAACACGTGACTGTCACTATTCCTCTAGTGCACAGAGCACAACAGGGCATAATTCAAGACATCCAGGTAAACCAGTGGCTTTCAGCTTTTTCTGTGTCACAGCACACCGTTGCACAAGAGTTTTCCCACTTTCCTCCTGTTCACCTACGAAGAAATCACAGAATATCACAGAAAAGCAGGGATTGGAAGGGACCTTGAAAGATCATCTAGTCCAATCCCCCAAACGATCTGTTAACTCAACCCACTGGTTGAATATCCATTATAGGAAAGCTTTATGGACACAGTCCAATATTGTATCAGTCTCTTGACAGCAAGGAACTTTGGTTTTTGTACAAGATGCAGTGCTAACTGGACACACCGCTGAAACGGTGCCGTTTCAGGAATTTACTGGATTAAATCCTAACCACATTGAAATCGGTGGCAAAACACCCCTCAGCGGCCACGACCTCCTTACCATTACTCCTTGAAAGTCAAGAAGCCACCGCTACTTCGGAGCAGATGTTACTATCCCATTTGTGACACTCCTGTGGTTTCCACATGCCACGCTCGCTTATCAAAAGACACCCCTGCGCACCAGATGAGTTTAGGTGGTAGAGCATTTCGGGCTTGGCGTTAGAAGGGAACAATCCTCCTCCACACACCCCGAGGAGTGGGAATGGGCAACCTTTTAAACCAGGGCCCCGAGAGAACAACACAAGTTAGAACAGACTTACAGCTCCAGCTCGTGCTCCATCTTCCCTTTCTTTCATCCTGTGCTCTCTCACCGGTTGTGCAGACCATTCAAAGAGTCCATCATTAGATGTCAAGAAGGGTCGGGCTGAACTTCCACATGAGCCAACAGAGCAGCAAGAATAAGTTTCCCCCCCCCTCCCCATCTTTCCACACCACGCTGCATACACCTGCTGGGTGGAGCAAGGGCATAAATGGACTTTTTTCCGCGTCATAAAGTCGCAGAGATAAAATTAGGAGGCAAAAAAGCCCTTTTCAGTCTCCCAGTATCATGGATGGAAAGCAGACTGGTTTCCTGAATTATGATTTCCAATGAATAATGAAATACATTCAAGCATTCTTACATAAATGTCTGTCTTAAATGCAGTAATTTTTAATTTTTGGTACAAGAAACTTTGGTTCCCATCTACCTATATACAAACAGCACAGAATTACAAGAAAGTGTATCTAAGTCAAATTTCTTAATTTTTATTAAATTCAAAAATGGCAGAAAAAAAAATCACAAGTTTCTAAGTACAAATAAAATCAAATCAACTGAAATAAAATGGTTGTCAAGTTAAAACTCGTTTTCCATAATTTTCCCTTCCTTGCTACTGCCCACAGAA
Source organism: Nycticryphes semicollaris (assembly GCA_013400055.1). Lineage (NCBI taxonomy): Eukaryota > Metazoa > Chordata > Aves > Charadriiformes > Rostratulidae > Nycticryphes > Nycticryphes semicollaris. Next base: position 211,278 of record VXBJ01002924.1, read on the forward strand.
CTATCAGAAGTCCTACAAGTGCTTTTAGAAATTGATTTTGTCTTACTAATACAACAGTAAACTGTAAGTTTACCATGTAAAAAAGCGAACCTCTTAGGCACAAGGTGGCAGAAGACAATAAGCACAAATATCAACCATGCCTCCTTAATTATCTGTCAGTTGAAGCCCAGGTATGCTACAGACCTCCATGGTATTGTATTCAGAATGAATGTCAAAGCTTACTCTGGGAAACATGGGTGGGCTGCTTTTATTTATTTATTTCTTTTAATTAACAGTTTCTTGTGTCTTTTTTTTTTTTTGCTTCCAGAAAACAGAGAGAAGCTGCTTAAGTCAGTGGTATACCTTACTGGTCAGTGACAGTGTTCTGGCTAAACAAGTGGCAAAAGTGACAAAGTGGGTTCCAGCACCAGAGAACGGGAAGTCGAGAAGCTGTAGTGTGACAAGGTCTGGTTCATACTTGCGTTGTCAGCGTTAATTAAGAGTGTGGTGACCACCTGCTAAGATAGCATGACAAGCAGTCACATGCTATTTGAAGATATCAGCTGGGCTAGGTCATCAGCTGCTCTCCCACCAGAGCAGTGATCAAGGTGAACAACTAACATCTGCTGCTTTTCCAACTACGCCTACGGGAACGGGCAAACTGAAAATTAAATCATAAGACAATTAATACGAGTGTTGTTCCATATTCCAGATTGTACCTTTTTAACCATCGTTTGATACTTGCTCTTCTAATAACAGGTGCAGTTCCATTGTCATTCATAAATACAAAATTTTATTTGCACTTCATTAGTTTAGAAAGACCACAATGTTTTTCAATACCACAACATTCAGGACACACCAAGTTATTCAAATATGTAACCATTGTTTTACCACAGCTAAACTAAACAGTGCATTTTAATAAAAGATATACCAAAGATATAATTCACAAATTCATTATCAGACAAAAACCTAACACAGTATTTGCTTGATGGGAATAATTTCCACCATTAGAAAAGAAAATAATTTTACCTTAAGTTCCATTTCCCCCAACCCTACAGATGTCCAGACAAATACACATATATATTCCTTAACACAGGAAAATGTATAATCTTAATTATTTCTTTTTAAAGAATTTGTCTAGGACAGCAGCATTGCTTTTTATACTTTCTTTTAGAGCTTGAATATATCTTCATTCTTTTATTGAAAACTTAATGATTCTTGCAACCAAGTTTATGCTTATGCAGAAAATTATATATGCTATTTCCGAGTGCAACCTCAGACCTGCACCAGAAGTGATGTCTTGGTACACAAAGAAAGGGTGCAGCATTACCCAAAATAAATAAAAAGACTGCCAAAAATTAAACTCAGTTTATCAATAAATCCAGTCAGCAGAGGATGCTACAGCCAAAAATGTTCTCACTACATCAAAAGGAAACATAATGCTGATTATGGAAGCTTTGTACATAAAGTCCTCTTTTTAAAAAAATTTGTCTTTAAAATAGTTAGCAAAGCACCATATACTTATCTTCATACCAGAAGAGCTTCTGCCTGCCTGTTTATAATAACAAGAACTATTACAACATTTATGTCAAGAATAGGTATAGATTTCATTTCTCCTCCTCCTCGACCGGAAGCGGGGTAATTCCCACCGACTGTACAGTATTTATAACGCTGGGGCAATGAATGAAACATCATTGTGAGGGAGAGGGGTAATAATTAAATGTTATAGCTGAATCCTACACAGGATTGCATATTTGCATATTTACAAGTTAGTGTGTAGCTCTGACTCGAATAACAAAGTGCAACAAGAAACTGCCAAATGATTGTAGTGCAGAGTAGTACAGACACTTCCTTTACCCTCCCACTCCTACTTTTCACTCTGTAGGGAGTAACAAGTCAACAGCAACGGACATGCGGCCTTGGAGGAGGCAGTTCTGGTGGGATTTCTGGCTCTGGTTGCAGGGACAGGATACTGTTGGACAACTCATTTCTTATAACATCCAGTGGCATCTTAAAGAGAAGAAAAATCACCTGTAAACAGTCATCTGCGTAGAACTCGACACAAAGCTCCCTTCAGGAGTTCCCTCTCAGGCAAAGCCTCCATCTAAGGATCTTTTGCTTCTTATGACTGAACGATACTTTTTAGGAAGGTGCCTGAAGAATTTCTTTCAGAAGGAAGTTAGAAGATGTGGTTGAAATGAAGCCACTTCTTAAACCCAGTTATAACAAACTCTAACGGAACTGCCCACAAATGAAAGCAGGCAAACGTGCAGTCAGCTCCTGACACAAGCTGAAGTTAGACAAAAGAAGAAGTAGAGCAAATAGGAGCAGGTGTTTACCAAACTACATCATGCCCTCTACACATTAACCAAAAATTCCACCTGACTGTGCACTGTGCATCTTCTACACCCTCCCCAACAAGTGCCTGCAGCCATCATTTATTTAAACATTGACCATTTACGTGGTCAGAGGAATTACCACCTGAATATTGTACCTTTTTCAGAATGTCATCAACAAGTTTTAGAAATATTTCATCCACATTAAAATTATCCTTGGCACTTGCTTCACAGAACCGCATCCCAGTTATTTGCTGTGCAAACTGATGAAAGAGAAAATAAAATAACTCCATGAAGACATGCACAAACAGCAACAAACAGCAAATATACACTAAGCCTTGAAAAAAACTAAGCTATAAAACCTTTAAAAAACCCCCACAACTTTCTCCAATCTGACTGAAATCTAATTCAATTAATAAACCTGAATCTCTAATGTACAGCAAACATTGCCACATATAGTTAATTTTCACTTAAAACTGGTTGACTGGAAAAGAGTGTTGCATTTTTCAAGACTTAAATCTGAGACATCAATGTCCAGTCAATGTGGATCGCTGCAGATTGCCAAAAAGTAAGGACTTTTCAGAAGAGTTAACCTCAGCCTTCTTATTGAAATGCAGAAAAGGGAAGCACAGATGTAAGAATCAGCCTCGACACTAACAGAAAATGCTTTATTTCCAAACACATGATGGGGAGCTGAAGGAAAATGTTTGTGTATGTCCATACCCCGATGGTACCGCAATCAAGATGGTGCTATGAGCGTTATGCTAAAACATACTCTCTTGTCAGGTTTCTTAACGCTTTTGGAGTTGGAAAAAACCATAAGAAACATAAAAATAAAGGTGAGTCAAGTGACCAAGCAGGGCTGTTGCCTCTCCTAAAATACTACTGAAATGCCAATGTCTGGATGAAGGCTCACAAAGATACCTGGAGTAGCAGTATCGCCATTTGTGATTCAAGTCTTCGCTACATCCTCTTTCAGAGCCCCAAACCACGTACCCCCTGCACTACTGGGTACTGTCAGTCAACTTGTAGTTTATTCTTGCTTTAGAATAAAACCCTACTGCTCCAGCAGGAAAGCATATAGCTGCAAATTCTATAGCAGTAAGGAAATACCATATGGGTTTTGACAGAACACCACCACTCTCGATACGCTCCTTAGGCCTAACGGTCTGAACAAGAGTAGCCATGGACCAGCAGCACCAATCTCAGGGGACTTTTGCTTCCAACAGCAACAAAGAATTTGGTTAGACCTATTCATACCTTTTCTCCCTGCTGCCGAGTGATCTCTCGATCGACTTCACAGTCCAGTTTATTTCCGACTAATAGAAGCTCTGCATCTTCTGACGCATACTGCAATTAAAACATTTTTAATTAAGCAAACCCTGAAATGTACGACTTTGTAATGTCAACACAATAGTAAACAAAGGGCAATTCCTCTACTAAATAAGGAACAATAATTACACAGTTTATATTTAAAGGTTCTTCCCAAACATTATTTCAAAACTTTTCAACTTAAAATTTTAAATTCCGTTTTAAAAACATGACTAAGAAGGAACAGAATGACCTTATTTCACAGACAGGAAATAAACCACTTGTTTTTCTACCCCAGTGCACAGGTAAATGAGTAATGTTACAGATTTCCACTGACAATTCTAGTTCAAAGAAGCAGAAACGTAAAACCATTTTTCAACAAAAACATATTAATGTTAAATCCTGGTTTAAAAGAATCCAATGCAAATTAGTTGGCATTAGTCTAATAATCCTTTACCAAAGAAGTTCTACAGACTATCTTCAAGTAAAAAAAAATGCTTCTTAAAAAAAGACTGTAAAAAAAAGTACTTAACACCTACCTTATCAATCATTTTCATCCATTTTGGTAAATCGTCAAATGTTTCCTTCTTGGTGATATCATACACCAAAATAATTCCCTTGGCACTTCTGTAATAAGCTGAGGTAATGCTGTTGAATCTCTCCTGACCTGCTGTGTCCCTAAGAAGGGGCAGCAAACATTGGCACAAATATTTCACCAATTTGTAAAGTACAGAATAACTTTGTTGACAGTTTAATAAAAACACCCCCACACTCATTAGACAACTCTACATTGAACAATTCCTTCTACATATATGTGAATTTCAGCCAGAAAAAAATGGAGCAGTATTTTCAATTGTAAACTGTTTTCATATCAGGACTATTTATCCCATATTAACTTCACCAAGAAAGGCCACCAAACAGTTGTACTTATGTCTGAGAATGAAGCTGAACAATTAAAACACACCAGCAGATGAAGCCGGTTTTGTGTTGTGGGGTTTGGTTGGGTTTTTGCTTGGGATTTTTTTTTTTTGGTTTTTAATAGCCCTGGAAGAAAAAAAAAAATGAAAAAAAGAAATGGACACATGCTTATCAAACACAGCTGGACACCCAACTATAAAATGAGCAATGCACTGATCGTTATGACTCGAGCTTTCAGAGCCTTTTTGGATGAACCACAGCAGTTCAGCCATGGTTCTAAAATGAATGCAGAAGCCATTGGCAGATGTGAATGAAAAGAGTCAGCAACCACTACGTGGTGTGGCTTTTGGAAGCAGGTACCTGGCTTTCATGCTGACATCTGCTAATCTGAGGTGTTCAAATGACATTTCCATTTTCACTTTCAGCACTGGAGGTATTTCAGACAGGGTGCATTTAGACTATTTTCTAGTAACAGCATCACGTTGCCTGTACTAGCAGCAGTTTATATTCCAAAACAGATTAGACTCAACCAGGAAAACCTGTGAACTGCTTTCAATCATATCATCAAGGCTGCTTATGAGAGACTTTTGGCAGTAATACTACAAAAAAATAGCTGGTGGATACCCTACATCTTCAAATGTGACTGGTATCACAACTGGGTAGTAAGTTATACAGAGCTCCGAAGCAACCAAGCATTTGCTGCTTGAGCTCAGCCCCCAGAGTCAACGGATACCTTTGAAATTCCACTATTGGAACAAGTCAAAAGATGGACTGAAATTAAGATCCGATGGGGGAAAATGTGCACATGTGTGTTGGGACTCAAAAGTTCAAAAGTTCTCTTCGACAATCACATTTTAGACAAAAGGAGGAGGATGACAAATTTGGGAATGAGATCAACAACGGAGACCCAAAACACTTGTTACCAAAAAAAAAAAAGCCATGATCACAAAATGCCACATCGATTGCCCCAATTAATTCTTTTAAAGTCTATACACAACAAGCAGTAGAATCAATTGTCACAAACCCATCTTGCTCTTCGCAACATCTCTAAGAATTTTAACTAAGCAGATTTAGAAGTACTTAACTTTCTCCTGAAATCACCACAAATATACTTGAGAGCTTTGCTGGTGATTTCACAAAGTAAACCAGTGTCCACTGCTTCAAAGCACCAAACTGGATCTTCATAACCTGTGGACAAACACTGGCTGCTACTTCACTGCAAGCCAATGGCATTGCAACACGGGGCGGAAGAGAACGAATTCCTACCACATCTATTTTTACTTCATTTTTATTCACACCCCATTCTCTACTCAGAACTTCAGAATTACATTCATACAAACCTTTGGGACCCTACAGAAGGTGGAAACAGGTAGCCCATTTCAGTAAGGTCAAACTCTAGCAGTATTTCAGATCAGTTTTAGATTGTTAATCGGTTGCTTTCTTATCAGTAATGAGGCAATTTTATTAAAGTAACACAAGTTCTGGCAGCTGAAATTACAAATATAAGTATTACTCAAAGCAAGTAACTCTACTTTCTCTTCCATTACTTCTTTGTTACAGTCAGGTTTATTTTTTGAAAGGTCCAGGAAAAATTTAAAAATTCCAGTATGAACCGTTGATTTTCCACATATGGATAACATTGCTTTAGTGTTTATGAACAAACTTCTCAGAATTATGATCCTGTAGAGCAGTCCCTGCCCTCTGTTGCTAATCCAGGCAACTGATCAGCTGTCTTAAGGATGGGATCCCTTTAGTTCCAGTGTTCTGAGCAGACACAACCAGACGGCAGGAACCCAGAAATGAAGGGGGCACTTCAGAGTCACTTGGCTTTGCCTTCAGGCCAGAGCTAAGGCCCTTTAGCAACTCCTATCACAGAGGGGCTACCAGGGTAGCAGATCACTCAGTTCATACCTCAGAAAAAACAGAGGGGAAATAAACACACTAACATTCAGCTGTCTTCTCTGAAGATGGTCAACCACACACTGGATAAGCCTGGGACAGGCAAGGGAGCCAACTATTCACCATTACACTCTGCCACTCCAGCTGGCTCCAACTCCACCTTTCCCCACAGCTGCTGGGTGCTCTGTCTCCAACTCTACCCGCTGCTTGTCCTCACCCCACACCACCATCAGGCTCTTCAACATCTTCTAGTGTTCCCAGGTTGCTGCTCCTTTCTGTACCTTGAGGTCCTGGCACTTGCCTCTGTGTGGGTCATTCACCAAAATACCACACAACCCGCAGCCTGATGTGCTGGCCACCTGAGACACACCACGTGCTGTGGCCAGTCTGAACCACCCACCATGCATGTTAAATGGACAGATGTCACCTGCCAGTCCTGCTAATTACAGTGGATTAAGGCTTTCTCTGCCTTGCTTTAAATCCTGAACTTGCCGACACTTCACACACCCAAGGCCTCTACTGCCGCAGCAAGTTTAGATGAAACCAGTCAAGGGGTTTGTGATTGTAAGCACCCATATCCCAATCCATGTTTCATCTGAAAAACTGGAAGAGAATAAGCTGAATTTGCAGTGTTTAACATTGCATTAACACTGTGCTAGTGGAAAAATACTTCTGCAGGAAATAAGTTCAGAATGCAACCCAAAGCTGCCTAAATAAGCTGTAGTTTGAAAAGAGGATCAGGTCGATCTTTCACATGGAAAAATCTCACTTTCTACCAGGCTCTATCTTCTTTTTCATGAAAACGTGCAGTAAGTACTTCCAATATTGAGGAAAAAGTGACAACCCCTCAATGCAGAGCTAATACTAAAAGCATATCCGTCCTTTCACACGCAGTGCTGGAGCAACTAAGTTTGTTATGTATTTTCATCGATGCACTACACTCCTGCAGATGGAGTATTTTGGTAAGGATAGCTATGGAAGCACCAGCAGAAAGCTGGAAGAAGAGACAAGCATTCTTTAACTGGGCTAATGGTACACCACTTCCTAAGTGATACTAAGTGCTGCCAGTTCTTCATTTGGTCTGGTCAGAATCGACATGCTAGAGTAAGTCAGTTTAATTCAGACTCCAGAAGACCAAATAATAGATTACTACAACTTGATCGATGACTTATCATCACTGAAAAAGATACAACAGACTATTCTTTTTTTTTTTCCACGCTAAAAACAGTTTTCTTTTATGGATTTAATAAAAAAAATAAATTGTTCTAGCAGAAAACCACTGGTATTTCTAAATTGTGATCAGAAACATACAGTGTATGAACCCTTGACCATCTATAATCTGCCATAATACAACCCCACTGCTTGATCCTGTTTTTCTGCTTCCAAAACAGAAACTAGACGTCACTCCAAAAATACAAACAAAAGCAAATACAAAATACAAATACAAAAACCGACACAAAGCCCATTTTCAAGGGTTGACTTGTCATACTCTCACTATTACACACTGCACAAAATACAAAACAAATCCAGGTTAATTAAGGTTGGATAATTTTTGTTCGACAAATATTCTCTGTGTCCATCTAAAGCAGTTGCTTGAAACAAACACACAGACAGACCCAAAACTGTCTTTGGCCCTGACGTTTAATTAAGTTTTTATTAGTGGTGGTGTGAAGTGGCAACAGAAAGGGAAATATTTTTAAATGTACATAAAAATTTAACACTAATTTAACACTTTCTCATGCTCTGTGCTTTTATGGAACCTATAGGCAATATTTTTAAAAAGTTTTAAAAATAATTTTGGATGTTAAGTCAACTTGTTAAGCTGAGCTTTTTTCTCCATAGAAACCCCACAAAAATATTTTAATTCTTTTATTATAGGACAAAAAAAATACTTCAGAGGTACTGAACTGAAGGAAATACGTTCTGTTATATTCCAGAACAGTTCATCTTTTCCTCAGACTACTCCTTATCCCAGAGATTTTCTAAGGCCATTAGAAAATGCTGAGCTGGCAGAAGGTGAGCTTCTTGTAAGAAAACACCAATTTAAACAACCTTCAGAATCAAATCAGACTGTTTTCTTGCCAAGTCACTGGTTTCCTCGGGCATTAAACCCGTAGAGATACCAGAGAGCCCGTCTGGGGAGAGCAGGGAAGTGGTTACAGTGGCAGGGCATCAGTTTCCAGTAACCAGGTCCCTTCAGAGAGGAAGCCAGAGTGAGTGCTGCCTCTGTCACCATGTGCCCAGATCTCACAGGTCAGGGGGGACACTCAGACACCAGTCAGACACCCTGCCACCCTGCTGAGCAACGCCCGGCACACCTATGCTTGCTTCAAAGCACCAAACTGGATTTCCAATTATTTGGTCTAGTTTTGAAGCTTTGTAAAAGCACTGATTCACTCGGGCACTTGCACTACCTGTAATTCTGGTTACTTTACCCCAGGGAGCACACACATCACCCCTCACAGAACGGGTGAGCTTCTGTCAGCCAAGAACTCCAAGGTAGCAGCTGATGTCATCGATCGACTGCTCCTGGCAGCCCAAGGGGCACTACTAGCATTCCAGGTGGCACAGAGAAGATGGACACTACTCTGCTGCTCTATCATTCCATAATCTAAGGAGCAGGAGGTTGTCATCTGGGGGAAAAGGTCCTGGGAGGTCGTAGGGATTGGACAGGAACAGGTAAGCTAGAGGTGACAGATCACAGACACCTCCATGATTCTTAGCTCACAGTATCCCGTTGGGAAAGGAATAGAGAGGACAAGTCCAATTTGTGTCCTACTCTACAAACAGCTGGAGGTGTGAAAGCTGCTTTCAAAAGGATGCCTTGCACAGCTAATTGTTTGACATAGCCAACACAGTACTGCTGTTTATTCATAAATTCAAATAGTAGAGGTCTGTGGAGAACACTCTGTTGATAGAGCGGTCAGTGGAGACTTGGTAAATCACTTTCCTCTTGTAATCTAACGCTTGAAGGTACAGTAAGGAGCGGCTGAGGGAACTGGGGATGGAGAAAACGAGGTTGGTGGGAGACCTTATCGCTCTCCACAACTACCTGAAAGGTTGTAGGGAGGTGAGGGTTGGTCGAGGAAACAGCTTCAAGTTGTGGCAGGGCAAGTTTAGATCGGATATGGTGCTGAGGGACATGGTTTAGTGATGGACTTGGCAGCGTTAGGTCTACAGCTGGACTCAGGGATCTTAAGGGTTTTTTTCCAACCAAAACACTTCTGTGATTCTATGATAAGAAGAGCCAATAAACTGCCCCAACAACATACACGACATAGTTCAGGCTAAATGAGCAAAAGAAGTGGTTATTTAATTGCCTGTCCAAAAAATTAGAAGTATGCCAAGACACTTTTAAGGGTTAAGAACAGCAGTTTAACAGCCACTGTTGGAGAGAAAGCGGCACTCAGGAGCAGGATGTTGGGCTCATGGATTTATAATTTAATCACAATTAATAATAAATAATATTAATTCTTATTTATGTATATTATCTCTTTATATTGTGTTTTCTCCACATTTTAGTGGGGCTTCGCACAGGAGTAATGGTTAACATTTTAGCAACGTATCAATCTTGTTTTAAAAGTTTCCTGTATCCTACTAGCATATTCTCAATATGTGGAAAATAATGGTTTAAACATCTCTTTTCCAACCAAACATCTCTCCTATAAAGTATTTATCCAATGTTTGATAAGATCAGCACATGTCATAGCAAGAATTCATACCAGGTGTACAGTAGCATCTCCATATCAGAATGTTTTGTTACCTCTGTCAGCTCCAGCAGACCCTGGCTAACAATTACTGGCTCAACTGCCAGCCTTGTGGTCACAGGTTTCCAAACAGGGACAGATGATGGATGAAAACATGCCACTAACATTCAAGTGTTAGGTGACTGATGATACCAGAGATGAAGCAGCAGTTAACTCAGAGGGAAGCAAGACAGACACATGGTGCGACAGACAGAGTTGATGGTGACCTGCCAAGAGGAGTTAGTAAGCTGAATTCACTGCATCCACGTAGTTAAGAATGAGAAAGCACCAGAATACCCCAAAAGTGTAACAAGTAAGTATATTTAGAGCTTTTTTTCCCCTCTGTGGATTGTTAGCAGCTTTAACAGTTTAACTATGCCCATTATGCATCAGGCACTGTTAATAAACCAAAGCTGAGCTTCTACAAAGTAGTATGTAAGATTAATATATAGAACATAGCTGGTTTATTCTCTTATAACAATGTTCATGCACTGTACTACTCTGCAAAACAAAAAAAGCTCTTAAGTTCAATATTTTCTAAACAAAACCTGTATTAACCATCGAATCATTATCAGGAAACATGTATCCTATTCCAGAAAGGAAAAGGTTGGCTCAGACTTAGAGCTTTCCATGGCAGAACATCCGTACCAGTTAAGGTATGGAGTCTTACTTGTATGGGATCATTTCACTTCCCAGTGCCTTTTAGAGTGGATACAATTTACTGAAGTCTTGATTGCCCTTGACTTTAAAGTTATTTAATAAAGCATCAAAGAAACAGCACTGCCTATTCCAAGTTTTAGAAAAACAGTTTAGAAAATACTTCCCCGTTGTTTTATAACTGCTGTTACAATGAAGGTCACTTTAAACAGTCCAGAAAACAAACAAAAAACCATCCCCCAAGTGTACTTTCTCTAGTGTCTAGTTAACACAGTCACCTTTTGGATTTTGTAGGACTCCTATTTCTTGTGTAGGTGTTATCATTCTAAGAGAAGGGGCTTGAAACCTCTGTGATGCATTAACTTTTCAGTAATTACATTCATGTCCTATTTCTAACTTTATCTCTCCTCCTCCTTTACCCTCACAAAAATCTAAGCTATGCAGTTTTGCTTAAATCTTGTGGAATGGAGGAGAGGAAGAGTAGGGTAAGAGCTAAACCAGCTTATAACAGTTAATAGTATTAGACAAGCATATTAATTCATGCCAGAACATAAAAATTAAAACATACTGCTGGTTGCAAATTTGTTTTACTTACCAGATTTGTAATCTAATTTTCTTTCCTCTTAGCTCTACTGTTTTGATTTTAAAATCAACACCTATAAATAAAATACAGTAAACAGAAAAGGAGGAATAAGCAGCAAAAGTAATGAGGGTGCAATTATAATTTGTTGTATTATTATTTTTTTTAATATTAACTTGTAACAGTCTGAACAAGCAGAAGGGTTTGCACTACTAGGAGTCACCTCAGAAACATCCCAGGGATTTAACAACTGCTCTATAGTCTGTGAGCCATCCCACCGGCAGCATCACAACATACACCTTCCACTATGTGCAACGTTTCCAGCAGCAGGTAAACCCAACAGAAACCAGACCCAGAATGTTTGTTTCTCTCCTATTTACCTTGGCTGTCGAGGACAAGCCTGCTCTACTTCCACCCGGCAGAGATGCCCTGGAGGCACGGAGCAAACCCAACCCCTCCGCATCAGTTTTGCCACCCGGGAAGCGGGAACAACGCACATCCGAGTTCCAGACTAGAGGCTGAGCATCCATAAAGCAGTTTAGTGCAAGTGCTGGAACTGGGGTTGCTTTATGAAGAAGCTTGTTCACACTGTCACTCTTAACTCCTGCAAATATTTATTAGTCCACTGCTTAGATTTAGAGAGGGTATTTGACTTTTAAAAATTTCTTTTTATACCTCTATGCTACTTTTATCCATCATGTCAAAACTCCAGCCACATTTTGAATGCATGCTGAATATCAAAGATAGAACCACGAAGACCTTGTTATACAGAAAGATAATAATGCTGGCAATCAACACGTAAGACATACTGTGGTAAAACAATACCTAGACACAAAAGATCACCCCCTCAACTCCAAGAATATTTCAGGGTATAAACGCCCTAGAATATCACAGCATTTGTAGCTTGTGAACCTGTTCATCTTAGTATACATGTGTATGAAGATTTTTATTTCAGTTCTTCCTTCTAAACACCATCCCTCCTGAGAGTGCTGAATCAGAAAGAGGGAAAGAAAAGACAAGAGAACATAGTTCAGACTGGTACACTTCAAACTCACACAGAAGTGCAGAAGCACAGTGCGTTGGAAACACTTTTGCTGTTTCACATACAATCACACACCAAGGATTGGGATGAAAGTGAAGAGGAAAGAATTATCTTCATTTGCTGTAACAAAAACTACACCTTTTCCTGATGTCTACCCTTGATAAAAGCTGAGTGTCCCTGCCCACGCTGTTAGAATCACGACTGGATTTAACTTTGACAGAAAGGACTAAACTCGGCCCTTACGCCAAACTTTGCAGAATTCCTGGCAATTTAGGTAGGGAAAAGAGTGTGTTTTACACCCTGAAAACCAGTTAAATGCTGTTGATTTGACATTTATTTCCAAGCGCTTTTAAAGACAGTTGTGTCTGTGAAGTTGTTAGTATGAGACAACAAAATGGACTAAGTTTTAAAAAAACTAGATAGGATTTCTAATCGAAACGAAGAGGATACACTCTCTTCTATTTTTAGTTTGCAAAGCAGGTTGCTGCTGTTCAGACAGACTAAATAAATGGAAGGATCGCTGATAAAACACAAATCCCTTCAAAGAGCTTGCAGTCGCACAGTACACAGCGATAAAAGCCTCCGTTATCACCATGACATTTGGTCTCCTTTGCCATGTCCTTAAAAGCTTCTAGCCCAAATATTCACTAGTTCTGGGAGAGCTGTTCAGGACATTGGATGTTTATTCTTCACTTAGCAAAACGTATCCCATTCAAACCCCAGTAGGGTTTCTCAGGCAATACAGGAGCTAAAGCACTGAACTGATTTGTACTACCCAGTCTACAATTTTAATGGCAATTTTCAAGTATTCATATGCAAGTTGAGAAAAAATATTAGAAAGATTAAAATTTCAGAGCATTTATTAATCCTAACTATAAGAAATATTTTTTTACACTTTTGACAAACCACCATCTGTGTTAGTGTAAAAGCAGAAGTGAAATGATCCAGCTGGGCATTACTATCCAAAATGTGGAAAATAAAAATCCTAGTAATTATTGCTTTTCTATTAATGAGAATTTTTTAAAGAAACACACATCCATTTCTACTGTTAAAAGCCTTTTCTCTACATAAATGCATTTTAACTACAAAATACAATTGTCTTAATGATCACAGCTTTGTCTACACCAATATAGCACCTTTACCTTACTAGGGAGATACTCAATATTAACTGAAATCACTTTGAAGCTCTCCCTTCTTGCCTCTTTCCAATCCTGCCACTATTTCCTACACAACATACTGTATGATTTGCCATTCATCTGAGAACTCAGGTTAAAATGCAAACAAAAAACTCTCACTTTTCTCTGCCACAGAAACACAAATGGATAAAAGAACCTAAGATGCTCTAAGACTTGTCTTATGTGAACAGTTATACTAGTAGAGGAGCTTGAGCTGAGCAGAGAGAGAGAATGCAGCTCTGCTGTGTAAAGAAGTTGTCACACACACACAAAAAATAAGTCCAAACTATCTCTGATCCAAACTTGTGTGTTAAAAGCCATCACAGAAATTTCAGGTAAGTTTTACCAACTCCATCAACAAAATATTTTTATTTTTACAGATGTGGTTTATACACTGCTATCCTTCAGGAACTAATTTGTGTGTGTGTGTTTTACAAGGAAAAATAATGAGCTACAAAGAGAGTAAATTTTCAGCTCAGGACTTCCTGTTACTACTGGGCACAACATAGGAATAAAATGGAGTAGAAAAAGGCCTACCTATTAGCTGATTTCAAAATAAATGTCGATAACCTTGTTATTTCAAAGGCAGATCTTTCTATTAATCTTCTTAAAGTCACACTATGAAACGTTTCCCTACTGTTAAACTCTGCAACGAGCAATGCAAACCAGTAGCAGTTTTGGAAAAGCCTGTTCTACACAACTGTTTGAACCATTTAACACTGAAGTCAGATGGCTCACCAGAACTAAGCAAAGGTTGCTCAACTGCTCTTTATAATTAAGTAATGATCTGTCGGCACCGACACAATACCAAAAGCTTCATGTCTGCCAATACTGAAGGGGAAAAAAAAATTGGCAACTTTCCTTTTGCACACGAAGAAAACAAAATCCCAATCCTGCCAGGTTTCATTACCATCCTTCACTACAGACCTGCCAAAGGTAGTGCTTTGAGTGTACAGGCAAATTAGTAATTCAATTAAACCAGCACCGCAATCGTTTGTTTTCCACTTCAATTTCAAATACCGTGTCAAGCTAAGGAAAAAGTTCAATGAAACAAATTAAGGTCAATGAAAATCTCTAAATTAAAAGTTTTGCTACTTGTACAAGTACTCTGGATATTAAAAACAAGAGGAAAACCCGTTAATACTCATTCTTTGAAAGTCTATCAGGAAACTAACACTTTCCATTATTACAAATAACACACACTTATTAGTCACACATGACATCCAGAGTTGGACAACTGAACCTGGCCATTCCCATAAGCTATATATGTTCACAGCTCTATATGTTATATACATTAGCCCTGTACCTAGATATACTCACAGCCCTATTATGTGCTTTATATTAGCAGTTGTAGAACAGAAGATTTGGACCAACTGCTACAAACTTCCATTCTGCAGCAAAATACCTGCAAACAGTTCATTTAAGGCTGTCTAATCAGCAGAGGATAGAGAAGGTATTAAACCTACTCTTAGAAAATGGTGTGGTATTTTTAAAGAAGTGCTTTGTGATACTACAGTGTTGATGCCAACAAGATTTGATTAATTCTTTAAAATCCTTGCTTCAACAAACTCCTAATTTACAATTGCTTAAAGTAAGACGTGTCTTCCTCAGTTGTGTTAAACCTAATTCTTACACCTCTTTTCCAAGTTCCACACTTTTTTCTAATGACACTGGTAACCCTTGCAGTTACTACTTCCTTAAGGCAGATCCTAAACTACAACTAACGCCCAGGTTTAATGAACTTGTGGATTTCTTCTGTGTTCAGTCCTGCCAGAGGCTGCTCCAGTCTTGAAGCTATGTAGCTGCACACAGGAAGGGGTGTGCTGACAGAAAGGACTTAGTAGCCCTGGTATAACACCCTCCCAGCACAGCTACACCAACACCTTCCCCACCACACACCTCCCGGTGTGGAGTGTGACCCCTAAAAGGATGTCAGCAACAGCCAACGCAAGGAAGCCGCTTAAGCACCTCGTGAACTTAGTTATGCAAAACAGAACTGAGGTCAGGGGTTTATATACAGTTCAATAAAACAGAGGAATCCATAATTACTGTTGACAACAGCATTAAATCTGGGCAACACTTCCTATAAAAAGAAAGGAATTTAAAAGGCTCTTCTTAGCTGCTACAACACCAGCAAACTATTGCTGGTTTGCATGCTACCTAGTTTGCATTTTAAATGCCTGCTGGCTCATTTATTGTCAACGAGTAACCACAGGTACACATGCCAGCAGAGCCAACAAGAGCATGAGCTTGTGATCATACCCAAGTGTGCCCTGTGCCAGGCCAGAGTGATGCGAGGGCAGCCAAAACACTTCTCAGAATCCCCCCTCCCGTGAAAAACTCAGCCTCCTCTCCAGACACCAGGCTTCCAGGGACCACAGGCAATCCATGCATTAAGTTCTTCTAAGATTATAACACTCACACCCCGAGTGAACCCAGACCACCACCTCTCTTTTTTATGAATTAAAGGTGTGCCTTTTGGAGATCAGACTTCGATCCCCCTTTTTCCTCTGGAAAGAAATCCAAAACAATTAATTTTTTTAGGAATCTAAACACATATCCCATACACTTAGAAGAATGGAAAAGGCACAAAAATACAGATCTCAGCCTCTGGTTTGGGTTTCTGTTTTAGTATCTATCAAGCATTTCAAAGTATACTGATTCAGCTTGCCCTACCACTTCAAACTGGAAACGAGCTGCTGCCCTCTCCCCGCAGGCTAGAGAAGTGTCACACAGGGCATTAAATACAGCAGCACTTACATGGTGTGTGTAAGGTAAGATCATTAATTAAGGATTTTCAAAATTTTATACAAAGCAAATTGTTTTTGTTAGTAGCACAAAAGCTTCCGATTAAAAACATGCTTCCTGCAAAGAACAACATCTATTACAACATGCGCTCAACTGAAACTGTGCTTTTTCCAGGGAAAATAAAGGGCTAGTAGAATTAGAAGGGTGTTTTAAAACTGTATTAAACACACAGCTGAGCAAATTGCCTGCACTCCTTTCAAAAATAAACAGGGTTAAAAGAAAGAGAACAGACACTCAAAATAGAACTGCACTAATGAAGTTCTAGATACGGTGAGGATGACGTATCTTGTCACTGAACCAAACTTGAGACTGTGCCAAACTTGAGACTGAAATGCAATAAAAACAAAGTCTGGCCCAGAACAGATTATAAGATTAGAATATATTAATTTCTCAACCCAAATAGGAACTAAGTTATGTACTAAACTACAACTGAAACACTGAAACTGCATCTACCCTCTCCCTTTAAAGCTAAAAGAATCTGTTTGGAAATAAAACAAAGTAAGAAACTTCTTACTATTCATTTTTCACTGGGGTTTGGGTTGGTTTTTTTATGGTTGTTTTGAGGATTTTTTTTCCCCCCCTCAGTGTCAGAAAAAGGAAGCTGAAACTGTTTTGCTTAATGAACCTAGAGTGACCTTTCAGAGGCCAAGATTTCCTGGTAACTACATTAAAGGAGGAGCTGGGAAAACAGATGCAAACAGAGCACATGAAATCCCCTCCAACTAAAATCAATTCCAACAGATTCAACTTTCAGAGGCCTATTAGTGATTTGCATCAAAGCAATGCTAGCAGTGAAAAAGAAGATCACATTTAAAGAAACACAACCAGCTTAAAAATTCAGAGGTTTCATACTGATTAACCGATAGAACAGACATAGAATTCCAAGACTATGCCAGTTTATTTAATTTGGGCAAGTGACAGCATTATACACACAAATTTTCTTACTTCTGCTACAACTGATGACGGAGGTCATGTTCTTCTCGATCTAAGAATCATCTTTGTGAGGCCTGGTCTGCAACTAAGTATATTAAAAATGCTTACACCTATCCAGAAATACCTGAAGTCAATGAAAAGATGCTCAAGAGCGTTGACACTGATTTCTACGGTCTCGCCTGGGGTGCGAAGCAAACAACAACAAAAGGTACATGGCAGGGGAGAGGGGGAGGTTAAAAAAAATCTCTTCAAGAAATAAAACAACCCAAACCACTGTATCTTATTTTAATTGAAGCTGTAGGACACACTAAAGCGGAAATACGGCTTTTAAACCACGTTATAAAGATTTTAAAGAGAGATTCGGAAGCATTAAGCGTTAGTCAGATCTGAGTCAGTCTGGGGGTTATTTCAGAGGCAGGTAAAGGACGTTGTCCATAAAGCTTCAGCGTGTAATTCTAGAACGATTAACATGCAGACATTTGAGACTGCTCGCCTAAAATAAAAGTGTGCCCGTATCTCAACTGGCAACCATGCTACAGACCAGAATGAAACTGATATACCAACAGAAGAAAAAAAAAAAGGAAAAAGAAAAAAAGATTGGTAACACACAGGCATTGACTACATTTTGAACTAAGTAACTAAGTTTTTAGGAAACTGACAGTGATTTTTGGATGCCCAATATACAGCTTCTAATCATCTCAGATGCTTGGTGCTTCCAAACTCAATGAAAATGGAGGAAGTTACAATTTCTTTACATTCTCGTGGACGGTAAATCTCTAAAGCCTTTCACAAAATGTCAACTTTTGACACTATTTATGGTACTAAGTTCAAAGGATGCACAAAACCTTGACAAACAGAATGAGGTGGAAGGGGAGCAGGGAAGGAATGATACTCTCTGTGCCTTCTTGAACCAGACTTATTTTCAAAACTTCTGATTTCAGGCCAGGAAAACATAGTGAGCAACTGCTCTACAACACCCTGACCTGAAAGGAAAATTTAATGTGAAGAAAAATTAAACTTATTTGGTGAAGAGCACTATCCAGATTTTTAAAAAAGGCAGAATCTGTTTCAAAATGAGACTGAATTTAGCATTTTGTTTTGAATATCAAGTTTCCCACTCTTTGGGATACCAGAAGAAGTAAGTTGTGTAAGTGTCACTACATGCTGTTAAATAGTTGCAGCCTTAACAACTGGGAATACTAATACCCTCTCTTGTTTAAGGACAGGCTAATGAAGATAGTTCACAAAGCCTCATGATTTTTATGATGAAAGGCTCTTTAAAGAGTCTGTGCCTTCCATTTGATGGTTTAGCTAAAAGCACAATTACTCTGAATTCTGCCCACACTGTTTTCAGTAAATGAACATTTAAGCTCACAACTCCCAGAAAAAAAGAAGGAAGCCCCTGACCCAGAACCATGTGGCCTTAAGTGGGCTTTGTTATTTAATTTTTTTTGTTGTTCCTGACACACTCAGCTGTTCACAGCAGAGACATGGGTTTGACAGCTGCATTCCACTCTCCTGGCAAACTCAACTCCACATTCGACACCGTTCAAGTGGCCTCTTCAATTTGCCTGCTGTTTTATTTGGGTGTTCTCACACATGCACCGACTGGGGACTACGAGGCACTCTGACAGTTCTGTAGTGTTGATATAACCCAGCACCTGAATATTTCTATCAGCATGAACTTGGCATCTAGTTCACAAATGAAAAAAAAAAAAAAGTGAAGTAAATGTCAAATTTACTCTTCTTCACAACCTCTTGGTAATTAAAAACCCCATAACCTGCCCAAAACGCTATTCCCGAACCCTGCTAATTTATATCCCCAACCTACTGCATTTTCCTATTTTAAAATACAGTTTTGTGACCTGGTGAGGTCTCAAACAATTACACATGGAAAACAATTCCCAACTACACCCAGTGCTGTAAAATACTCTTAGCTGGCACATCTGAGGCAAACCATGACTGGCCCAGGTGCTTTCAGTTGCTGTGGTCTGTAGGGTCAATTACAAGTGACAGTGTTGCTCCTAAAGGTGAAAGGCAGCTCCCAGGGGACACAGGCTTCTCCTCCCTTCCTCAACTTATGGTTACCCAACTGAAGTCAAACAAGACAGGTTCATACATGTCCTCCCTAACTATCTTCAAGTTTTGTGTAAGACAAAATTGTTTTCTGGGCAAATTTCCAGGCTCAAATAATTGCAACGTATCATTAATTAGATGCCGCGGTTGTTTTATTTACATTATCCTGCACTGGCCAAAAAGCCAGCACAGAATAACAGATCTGTATTAACACCCTGGACATGAGAAGGTGTCAATTCTCACAGAAATACTTATCACTGCTCAGAACTTTCCTCCTTTTTTTTTGTACAACAGGAAACATTTCTCAGTCCGAGCACAGAGCTGATTTGGGGTATAAAGTAAGGACACCTTATTGCTACTTCGTCATGATGTGGTAAATTAAGAGACATCTATTTCTACTCTTTCTTCCCTCTCTCCACCCCATCTAAGTTTTCAGTGCCGATGTATGGAAGGGGAAAAAAATATCTTTAAAGAAAAACTAAACTGATTTATACTTCTCAGAAAGAGCCCACAGACACACACAAGCAGCACAGCAAAAAGGTAAATGTTTTTCTCCGTCTCAAACTACACCAGATGACTGAAGTTGTTTTGAAAACACAATTCTTATTATGATTTCCTGGAAAATTATTTTTCAAATGGTCAGTAAGCTACATACCGTGTTTACAGTGCTTGTGAGAATAAACACCCGAAAAAACTGAGGAGCAACTTGAACAGGCAGTTCTGAAAAATGACCAATTGAGACTTTTAAAAAGAATATGCTGATACTTTGAAGTGAATATAATTATGTTATACAGGAGCCTTATGGGAATGAAAATTAACACTTATGCTGTTAGTATGCATTTTTTTAAGGATAAAGAGAATGAAGAAAAAGTTTGAATTGTGACAGAAAACCCAAACACATGCACACATATATTTATATATCATATATATGTGTATACATTTGAAAACCAGAAGCTGCCTTACCTATGCTTGCTCTGATAACAGATAAGCTTAAAGTTTTCACCATTACTGTTGTTTATTTGATAGACATTAGGCATTTTGGACAGATACGGGTAATTTTAAAAGAACTCATGGGGAAGAGACCGCTTGGAAGTAAAAGCTACAGAGCTCTGCAAGTCTAATGAGCTCCCAACTTACACACCGTTTCACAACAACATCAAAGTAAGGTGAAACAAGGTCAAAAGAGCATTTTTGTGAAGTCCAAGGCATCTCACACTGATCTGGAACCTACAGGCTACAATTAGTCTACACATCACAGGTCATAAGATCCCCATCCTGACTCACAACAAGCCTTCTCTTTATGACCTTAACTGAGCTGTTCTACCTACGGTTTTGCTCGCACACCAGGACACTGCAGTAGCCAGCAATGAGCTTGTGTGGGACACCCGAATTGCTCTGATGTTATCAAGGGCAAGGCCTCTTTCCTGGGATGCTTTTAGACCTGGTGGAAAAGAGCTGAAGGATAATAAGACTAGGCCTCAGAAACTTTACACACTAAGCCAGCAACTGAAAGAAAAGCCAAGGAGCTCAACTTGAGGGTGCAGGAGAGCCAGCTGCCCAAGAGGTGAGTCAGTGCAGGGCCTCGGGTTCGGGTGAGCTGGAACCTCAGGTTCAGAGATTAAACCCCAGAGAGAAGCACAAAGCCCGTAGGAAAATTAGATGGACAGGAAATACTGCTGAGCACAGGAACTTCGGAGATGTGTCACGGAAGAAAAACTGCAGAGGTTGGGAACAAGGTAAAATTTGGTGGATGCAGGTAGGACAGGCAACCGTGAGACTGAGCAGTACTTGGACAAATGCAGGGAAGGTAACAAAGGCCTTTGAACTCTGATGAAAAACAGGGTGAGATAGCACCATTAAAAGAAAAAAAAATTAAATTATATCATCACCACTATGGAGATCTGAATTAAGACATAGGTCTTTCCAAATAAGAACTGTTTGGGGGGAGAGAAGGAGGAAGGAAGGGAAGAAGCAAAGGCAAACACTCTTCCTTTACCCCCCATCTTTGAACCTTCTCACAAATGGGGCAATGAGGATTTATCTGCTGTTTTTGGAAAGGTCATCCCTTTTCATGACGAATTTGACATACTTACTGTTAATTGTCAAGAGCCCTGAAAAACCTCCAAGCAACAGTTTTGGATTCTGCTCCTACACGAATAGTGCAGGTGCATGGAGGTCAGGTAACAAATCATAAACAGAGATTTTTATTTTAAAAGTGCATGTCTGTGTGTATATATATATATATATATATAATGATTGTTGGCAGCTAATATGATGCCACTCTTACCCCCACATAAGCATTCCCCCTTTATAGAAAACCTTATATAGTTACCTTAACTACTTTGGATTTAACACCGGCATGAAGACAGTAATTTTACACCATCACAGATATTGAGGATTTTTTCTTAAAAAAAAAAAAAATAAAAATAATTCTTTGTCCAAACAAGTAATAAGTTATAACCTCATAGTAAGAACAGACATTCAGACCTAGCATGTAAGATTGTAAACAACATCTATTTCTCATCTGACAACCACATGCAAAAATCAGTCAATATTTGGGCATACTGAGTATTCTCAGTACTATGTAAACAGGAGATTAAATAGACACAATAATTCTATGCAACTAATTTAATGCCCAAAATAAACACATCAAAAGAATTTTAGATCAACAGCGCATCGTCTGCCGTTATGAATAATGTGCTGAAATCTGCCAAGTTATTTTTGAACACTTTCAAAGAACTTCAGTATTTTGAGATGAGACTGAAGCACACGTTGATGTGCTTTTATTATAGAATTTACGTTACCAATCTGGCAGTCTTCTCAAATTAGCATTAAAATACTGGATATTTTTTAAATTGAATGCACACCTCCCCTTTTCAGCTGAAACAGTCCACTTTTCACTGACATGGTGTTATCATCCAGAACAGCACTAAGGGCCAGAAGACAGCCAAAGGCTTTGAACACTTCTTCCACTATCAGAGAAGACCTCCAAGTAGCCTGCACACTTTCATACAAAAGGTTAAGGTGCTAAATGTTCTGTTTTGCCTGTACTTCCACTGGTTTAGTATAAAAATACAAACACAAGGTTAAGGCCATCAATATAAAGGTAAGGGAATAAATATGTATTCTAGCACTCCCCTTAAAGTGCAGTTTCGCTAATAAGAGGTAGATACAGAAAATTTTAATGGGTTTTTTGGTTACATAGCCTTTTCAAATTTCATCTCAAAGTATATGCAGTTTGCACAACTCAAATTGGATCAGTCACAGGTTTTCAACAATGTTTCAAAACATTCTCCACTTGTAAATCTTGAAAACCACTACAGAAAGGGGTGACAAAGAAAGAGTTTTATGATTTCAACTGTGTATCAAAGTCTGACCTCAGGCCATTTTGGAGTGTGGGTTATTTTCAACCTACATGAAATGTAAATATCAGATGTTACTTTTTCTTAACTCGATTGGTGCAAAAACAGGAAGGTGCAAGCTGACTGTGAAAAGCTCTTTCATTTAGCAGTCAAAAGATCTGGGGAAATCTCAACAGCTCTCAAGTTTAGTCAGAGGACCTTGAAAGAATGCCATTACTGTCAAGTCTTTCTACATGCATTTTGGCATGTGGTGATTTCCCTGTGCTGCTATATGTTGGCACACTTTGTACATCAAACATTGTGTAATCTTCTGTCTAGCAGCATACCACCATTTATTTCCCGTTTCTTTTCTAAAATAAGGAAGCTTCCCTGCTTCCATCACTGTCTCAGTCATCTAGCAAATCAGTGTTGCTTACAAAGCAACCGCACTGAAAGTCTGGACTGGGCTCTGGAGTACCTCCTCTCACTTCTCAAGATTCAGGTCAGGAAACCAACCCTAGTTACAGAGAGCAGCCCAGCCTTGAAGGAACCCTGAATGTAGGTCAACACAAAGAAGAGGCACGTGAATTCAAAACAATATATAGACTTGGTGAATTTGAAAAGAATACACTCCACTATTAGTTCTACTTCCTCACCTGTACCATGTAGTTAATTAAATCTGTCCATCCAGAGAAGCCCTCAGCATTTCTTCATCACAACACATCACTTGAGTATTATTGCCTCTGACACGCTACCACTGTCTTTTGAACTTCTGCAAGGGTTAAGTTACCAACTTCAAAACAAAAATATATCGACACTAGCAGTGTTAATTTGCACTACCAGATTTGGATTTATAAAGGACCTAGGAAAGAATGAAACAACTGAGAGTACACCCATTAAAAGTAAAATAAGAGTAACTGTGGCTTATTTTGTCATGAGAAGATAGTTTTGGATAGTAATAATTCAGCTTCTAAAAGGCTTTCCCGCAGATAACTTTCCATCAGATGCTATAAGTTTCCTCACATTCCAAGCTACAATTAAGCCAAGCACACATATTTTCCAGTGACACAGACTTAACAACTGCCTTGCTGCTATATTCAAGGGTTCAACTCCAAGGACGGGACTCTTAATAACAACGCAGATTAACTAGCTTGTTTTCCTCCCTTTACACATTTGTGTACTAAAAAGACAGCAGGAGTTAAATTACTGCCAAGACTCAGAGAGAGGACTACACCATGAGTAAGACAGCACACTACAGAACCAGGAGGTTGCTCTCCAGTTAGTTGTGTGAGGAGCAAAACACACAAAGCGATCAAGAGTTACTACTCCTCGAGAAACATAACATCCTACTTTCTCACATCTAACATCACCGAGGGCATCTCGATGAAGGCCTAACAGCAAGCTGGAGTTAATCAGACTACGGTCTGGAAGACCATTGGAAGTCCCATCAACTATATAGAACACACTGTGCAACTTTTAACAACTCCCGAAATAATTCTGTTTCCTTCACATGAAACACCTCAGCCTTGTGCACAATAACTGCTTTTACCAACCATCCCTGATTTTATTTATTGGTTTTTCTTTTTAAACTGTGCTTTTTGTTTGTCGCTAGTGAGGCTGAAACAAGATACCCTGACACCTTCTCAAAGCTTGCCCGGATAACTAGGCCCTCTGCAATCTTTCCATGGAGAGCTGGGCAGCCTGACACCCAAGGGCTCCCCCACCACAAACCCCGGGGGGGATTCCCACTGCAAAGCAGCAGCACAGGGCCCAGAAACCCACCCGGGGCGACGTGGGAAAAGGACGGGGACCACCCTGAAGGGAACGAGGGGCTGGGAGGCCTCTGAGGGGGGGACAACCTCGGGCCGGCATGTGGCCACGGGAGGGCGGGGAGGGCCCACACTTGGGGGAGGAAGACGGGAGAAGGGCCAGGGAAGGCGACCGCCACAACGAGCCTCTTCTTTCCCCGGCCGGGCCCTGCGGCAGGATGGGCCACGGCGAGCAGCGAGACGAGGACACCCCCCTCTCCCGGGTCGGGACGAGGCCCGGCGGGCTTCCCTTACCCACGGTGGACTTGCAGGCCTCGCAGAAGGTGTCGTCGGTGAAGCGCTCCATCAGGCTGGTCTTGCCCACCCCCCGCGACCCGATGATGATCACCTGCAACTTGAAGTCGGCCGGCCGCGGCGGCTGCTTCCTGCGGCGGGACTGGCCCCCGGAGAGCGCCGGCGACCCCCCCGCCGAGCCCGCTCCGAGGTCCAGCCCGCCGCCCCCCACCCTGCGCTGCGGCAGCCCCGAGCCCGGCTCCATCAGCGACGCATGCGGCGCCGCCCTGGCGCCGAGCTCCCACCCCGCACCCGCCCTCCCCGCCACCGGCGCCGCCGACTGCGAGGCAGGGGGAGGAGGGGGGCAGCGAGGACGAGA
>VXBJ01002924.1:236634-281778 GCA_013400055.1 Nycticryphes semicollaris
GCCCTCTAGCGCCCTGGAGCCGCGGCCCCTGCGCCGCAGTGCCGGGGGCGGGGAGCGGCTGCCCGCTCCTCCCTTCCCTTGGGTTTAGGCCGGCGGAGGGTCTCAGCCGTTCGGTTAAGGCTGCCCACCGGGCTCCCCAGCAGTGTGCAGTTCGCGGGTGGGGTGAGGACGGAGGGAGGGAGGCCCCGCGCCTCAGGGTCCGGCGGCCTTTGCCTCAGCCTCTGTGATGAAGTGAGGGGTGGCGGGCGCCGGCCTCCCACTCCCGGGGCCTGCCCAGTCAGGCCTCGCTGCAAAACCCAGTGCAAACTGTCCCCACTGGGACCCCCTAAATTTATCTTCAATTACTCCGGCAGACCCCCTGTGTAGCGTAGGACGTGCCATTCTGGTGTTGGCCGTGGGTGGACTTGATTGTTGAAGGCAAACTGAGTGGCTTGTTCGTGAGCTTTTATTCCCCACCGCCTGTGCTCGCTCAAGTTCCAAGGAAAGGGGAAAATGGCATTAGTAGAAGTAGTGTCATAAATCACGTGAAGGAAAACGATCAGGATGAACATTGCTGGTTGTAAGTTTTGAGGAACTCTCTGCCTCTCCGAGCTCTGAGGACCTAGATTTCACAGAATCCAGGTTTTTCAGCAGCATCTGATGGCAAAGATGTGGGCCTGACTCCCAGAGGTAGGAGGGATTCACACTTTTAGCCTGTATCTGCATGTCAGAGGTGAGCGCAGCCAAACCTAGTGGATATTTGAAAACGTTTGGTCCCATTTTTCTTGATTCTCAATACCATTTGCAAGCTAAAGAAATTCCACAAGGGAATGTCAAATTGGAAGCCGTTGCTGTACAGGAACAATTTTCTCAAGAGCTAATTTTCTTCAAGAATCAAGACAGTTTGACTGTAAGGCTATGTTGTCACGAAAACAAAAAACAATTAAAAAAAAAAACCAAACAAAAGAACTAGAAGTAGTTTAATGTTTTTCTTAATTGTTGCTAATTTTCATCACCAGAAATCTTGGCAGTTCTTCAAACAAGTAATGTGGTCTAATTCCTTAACAAAAAAGCTTAACAAATCAATCCCAGCACTTCTTGCGCGTTACTGTCACCCCACCCTCTTCTTATTGATTATCTGTAACACTGTAATTAGGTATTCGAAGTGGCAATCCATCACTGAGTGCAAAATAATCTAGCAAGTATAGCATCATAACAAGATAACCTTTTTGTTTTGAGTTGTGTTTTTTCCCCTTAGGTCCTTCCTCTAGAATTATAATATTTTCCAACGTGCCGTGGACTATCTATAACTCTGATAAATCCTCAAGATTGCTCAGCTCTTCCTAAAGTGTGCAGACCACTGAGCGTGTTGCAATCTGTTCCCTCATATCAGTCATTAGAACAGCCCCAGTTTCACGTGCTATTTTGTCCTACCAGCTCACTTTCAAACAAGGTAATTCAAATGAATCTAGGCTGACTACTCTATTTCTGTACCTGGACATGGATATTCAACACCACCAATATTCATGTTCAGTCTCTCATTAAATGAACTGAACTGTGAATACCAGGCTTCAGTTGCATGGCCTTGAGTAATTTGTATTTTTTGAGAAGCAGGGTTGGGTTTTTTTTTTTTCCTGATTAGTCAACAACTGCAAAGAACCCCCACACATGAATTCCTCTGAGCCTCCAGTCTGTCACACTTAGCAACCTGTCACCAGCCGCTGCCACTCTTCCTTTTTATTATTCTCTGGCTATTTGGTGGGGCCACCTCAGCAGGCACATGTAGGTTTTCCACGTTAGCTAGTTTGTGGCATCCAAACTTTTCCTTCAGCATCTGTCTTCAGCTTTCCCACACTGACATGCATAGTCAACTACCGAGTATCATAGAATCATAGAATATCTCAAGTTGGAAAGGACCCATAAGGGTCCTCAAGTCCAACTCCCTGCTCCTCACAGGACTACTGCCTAAAACTAAGCCATATGACTAAGAGCACCATCCAGATGCTGCTTGTCCTAGGGAGACTGTTGCAGTGACTGACCACCCCCTCGGTGAAGAACCTTTTCCTAAAGTCCAGTCTGAGCTTCCTCTGATGTAGTTTCATTCCATTTCCACGTGTGCTAATGCTGGTCACCAGAGAGAGCAGGCCAGCGCTTCCCCCTCCACTGCCCTCCTTGAGGAAGTTGTGGCCTGTCATCTCTCAGCCTCCTCCAAGCTGAACAAACCAAGTGACCTCAGCTGCTCCTCATAAGTCTTGCCCTTTAGGCCTTTCACCATGGTGGTGTGTCCTCTGGACACAGCAATTTGATGTCCTTACGTTGAAGGTGCCCAAACCTGCACACGTTTACTAGAGGTGGGGCTGTACCGGTGCAGTGTAAAGTGGGGCAATCACCTCCCTTGACTGGTTAGTGATGCTGTGCTTGGTGCACCCCAGGATGCAGTTGGCCCTTTTGGCTGCCAGGGCACGCTGTTGACTCATATTCAACTGGTCATCAACCCAAACCAACCAGTAGAGCAATAGGTCCTTCCTTGTTTGTCAAGATCAAACCACAAATCTCAGGCAGAAACAGAAGCATCTGGCAACCTGCCGTACTGCAGAAATGAGTTGGTTGTACTCCCAAGGATTTCACTCCAAACAGAACAAGTATTTTTAGTGCATTTTTTCCCCCCATTTTGGGGGATTTGGGTTTTCTTTAGGAAACAGACAATAGTATCAGTAGCTGCCGATGGAAAGTTCAAATAGATTTTCAGAATTGTCTTCTGAATTTTGCTGCTTTATATCAGGTTACGTCATTCATTGCTTGGAATGTAATTCCTTTTCAAAGGAACTGGATATGCCACAGCATTAGTTTGTTAGTGTTACTTGTCCTCTTTGGGTGACCTGGTTAGCATTTAAATTGCTCTGGCTGTGAGAGCTGAGAGGGACTGATGCCTTCATCTAGACTCCTTCCTCCCCTACCTATGCCAGAAAAGTGACCATTGGAGGAAGAATCATTAACAAAAACATGGAAAATGGGTTCTTTGCCTGACCTGGAAAGAGATAATATTTAAGACCTGAAGAAGACATTTAGGAACAGCGAAGTATGACCTATGGCCTAAACAAATTACTCTGAATTAAGATTGAATACCAGTTTAATTAGTTGCATTAATCTCAGATGAGTTTAACTTTTTATTTAAATTTTTTTTTTTAAATGTATTTGATTTCAGGGATAGAAGGGGCTGGGATCTGAGCTGTACAGGTAGAACTTCAATTTGACTGAGGGCATGATTTTTCTAAACCAAAATACTGTTACCATTCATAACGTGAACACTCTTTTACTGTTACAGATTTCTGTTGATATGGTTCATATACTTTCCCTAAATGGGAGCCTGGATGTCTGATGTATGAAATGTGTGTGCATCAGTAGAACCATACCTACGTGAGAAGTACATAATAGTATTGCTAAATAAAAATGTTTCGGTGAAGCTCTACAATTTTTATGGATACCCTGGCCTACAATTAACTCATTTATGTACACAAATAAAAGATCGACATGGGAAAAAAAAACCCAATCAAAATCTAGCTAGGAAAGCAGAGATAAAGATGGGATTTTGATTTCCTCGTAATTGTTTGGTAAAAACTAATCGATATGCTGGTAGGTAGTATATCCGGAGTTGCAATGTTTTCATTACAAATTAAATTGGTGTTGGCCAGCAGAAAAAAAACTGGGGGCAAAGCTCACGGAATCGGTATAGCAGCATGGCTGAAATAGAGAAAGAGATTCGTAAAAAGCAAAGAAACAACAGCAAAAAAAAAAAAAAAAAGAAAAAAGAAAAAAGAAGCACCCATACCTCTTGATTTATTAATGAGCAAATGTATGGAAAAAAGGGATCTTTTAATATATTTTCAAGCCATGTTCTTATGCAAATTCTGGTTAATTTTTCCATCCAGCTTCTATATCCCAGCCACTCTTCGGGCAGCTGGTGCATGTGTTTGTGTTTAGAAACGTGAAAGGAGAGTTGCTTCCATGTGATGAGCCGTTGGGAGACGTCACTTTGTGTTTCCACTGCACAGCCTTTACTCTGTGTTCCCTAGATGTCATCTGTCGTGCCCTCGGCCTAAACTCTTTTTATTCCCATGCAGTTTCTTTTGCCTCCTGCTATGTCTTATACTCATCTAGGTTTGATCCAGGTTGGATTGATTTCAGGAGAAATATTTAAAAGAAAATACATGAGGTATACTTTTGGTGAGGGGGCAGAGCAGGGTTAATCAGCTAGATCAGCCTCCATGGCTGTCAAACCCAGTCTAAGTTTAAAGGATGTTGATGGAATATTGATGGAATATTGATGGAATATTGACATACTGGTTCCAGTGGAAGGAAGTCTTGCTACTCATTGGAGTACAGCAGTATAGTTCATTTAAATGTCTCTTTAATCAATCTTTCTCAAAGCCTGTTCTATGATACTGATACCATAACATCTGAATTATGTTACTTTTATAATTAATTTCTGTTTTCAGTACACATCGAAAGGGACGCCATCGTGCTCATGTTACAGATGGGAAACTGAGGCCCTGATACTTTTGGCTGTGTGCTGTTTTAGACTGATTTGAAAAAAAAAAATAGGTGGTTATTTTATGTGTCAAGTACTGAGGACTTCCCTTCAAAATCTGGTGGGAATTTGCTGGTTTGGAAAGGGTGGCAAAATAATTTTTAAGACAACAGCAGTCAAAATGAACACAAGACAGGGACTGCAAGCTTACATGCACACACAGCCAGAGTAGTCTAAAAACAGCAATTTAAGGCTTGTGCTATAGTACATTGGAAAAGTTATGACACCTCTAAAGAGTAATCCAAGAAATCATAGTCTTGAGCTACTCTGCAAGAACTCTGGATATTTTCCCCTCTTTTTTCACAATGGTCAACTCTGATTCCCATGTGAATTTTAGATATACTTTCTAAAGAGTTTTTATTCTGAGCAATAAACCTCCATTTTAATACGTTTTTTCCTTTTCAGACTTGAATATTTTATTTACTGTGTGAGTGAACTGAAAGAACCTTTTTCCTAGGCCACTAGAACCCAATCTGGGATTTGAAAGGATAGCAGTTTTGAGTGATATCACACCCTATTTTAGTTCCTTAATATCTTTTTTTTTCCCTGAAAATTCAATATTAGCATTATTGCATCCATATTGTTCTCATTTTTGACAAATTCCATACACGCATGGGATATTTATCATCCAGTATCAACATGTCAGAGTGAGTATGATTAAATCAAAGAAGAAAACAAACAAAAATTAGAAAAAGTCCTACTGTAAACAGCTTAGCAGATTCTTTATTGTATTATCGATTTTAAGCAGGTCTCCTCATTGATTTCGGTGGGGAGTTTGGTTAAAAATCAATAGTATGATACGGCCTCCTGATTGTTCCTTCAAATTTGTACAAAGATAATAAAAGGATTTTATGTGAGGGAGAGGCTTTTTACTGGTAGCATTACTATGAGAGTCAATGGGGTGTATTCTGATCGCTGTCACTGCTGAATAAATTTTCATTTGAGGCATCATGCAGATCACACAGAGAGAACTGGTTGTATGTATGTAATCCATACCTTTCTCCATGCAGGAGTGAATGCTTTTCCACATCTTCCTTGGATCAGGATTGATTTCTACGTACGCAGACACCCTTGGAAGAACTGGAAGGAAATAAGGAGGAGAAATAAGCACTCAGCCCTCATCTTCTAACAAATTGGGAGATCTGAGCACCTAATACCCTTCAGCTATTGCTGTGGATTTGTGTGCTCTGCCTCAGGTACTCTGATCTGGTCCTGTCTGTGAAGGCAAACAGCTCCCTGTCCCCAGTGAGAGGATCTCGTAGAATTATATTTCGCTGAATTCCTTGGTTCACATAAAGTTTTTGTCACAAAGGAGCAATGTCTTACTCGTCACTGACTTCAGGGGAAGGGCTTCATGGCTACACAGTGGCTTCAGATTTGGCCTTAGTTCTTTAGTCATATTTTACATTCAGCTTTCCAATTCTGCATTTGTTATAAATGCAGCAAGAGATTCATTGTAAAAGAAGACAGAAGTTTTGAAAGCTTTGGTACATGTGTAAGAAAAATGAAAGTCACTCACTGCATGCATCCATCTGTCCGTCCATCTGTCCATCCATCTACCCATCCATCCAGGTAAAGCTGGCTTACTCCAGAGGAGTTGTGGGATGTAGTGAAGCAGAGGAGAGAAGTCCAGCCACGGGCTGTAAATGGCTTGGATGGCTGCTGCAGCTTCTGCTTATTGGTGTTCGAAGCAATTCCCACTCTTCTCTTGGGACACCCATGTCATAGCCTTCTGGGATACCCCAAAATGCAAACAGAGACTGTTTTCATTGACTTCTATGGAATCAAACTGGTGCATACTTTTATTTTTGGGGGGTTGAAGTTTCCAGTGAAGTTCAGAAGAACACTAAGAAATGTACAGAGCATATTTACTTCAGTCCTGTTTCTAGCCGTGTTTCAAATAGTCTTAGATGTATTTGCTACTGAAGTGACAAACTCAGTAGAGAGCAAAAAATAAATCTGCAGATAAATGGATCTACAAACAAATTCTTGGAATAAAATTAAAGCTAATGATCCAATAATCTCTGACTACTGTAATATGATAAGACAGAAAACATACCTTCAAGGTATGCAATGTTATGGAGCTCAGGTTGTTCCAATAAGCTTAAGTGACCGAATTTCCTCCTTACTTTTAATTCTATGCTTTTCCTACCAGTTCCAGAGAGCTATTTGTTGGCTAGATTTCACATTTTTGATCCACTTACACAGAAATAAACTCTGAGGTCTGATAATAAATATTGCTAATTGTTATTATTAGCTTGGAGACCTTGAATTTAAAATAGTTTACAATTAGATAAAGCAGTTAAAGTACTTACTGTAAAGAATAGCATCTTTTTTTTTTTAATGGAGTCTTTGTATGGGTTGGTTTTTTTTTTAACCAATGGCTTTTAAAAACTGAAGAGTTTGTTTTCTTCCTTGTAATTGTCTGTGAGATACTACAGGATGATTTTCCTCCAGATGAAGATAAAGATCTCAGGGCAAGGCATAAATCCAATGTTTTCTGTCCTGTGCAAACACTTGTACACACTTATTCTTGTGTATGCACACACACGTACACGTTATGTGTGTGTTTCATTTTAGTTCATTAAATGTTTATTTCAAGAACTTTCAACTGTTAAGAACTTGAACTGTTCATGCATTTCAAGACCACTAGGTGCTGCCTATTCACTGCAGCAAACCTTACAGTCTCATACTGAGTGAGAGGAAATATGTGAATATATGAATATATCATAGTTTCAAACTGAATTTGAGGCCTTTTGCTTCCCAAGGTAATCTGAACAACGGAGAATAAAGCTAAAAATATGGTGGAGGGCTTATGTTGTGTAATTAGGAGAACCATTTCCTTGGGCAGTTAGTTTTGAGCCCTCGATTACTGACATGGTGAATAAAAGGTATCAAGAAAATCCTTCAAGAAGCCTTTCTAGTGTTTTAAGAAAGGGAAACGCAAAAAGCCCTCTCATATTCTGGTCTGGCTGGCCTAGGAGGGATTTACTGTCAGGCGATTACTGAAAATTGAAAAGTGTAATTAAGGTTCGCTTAAAAGTTTATAATCTCACTTTAGCTCTGATGCTCATTATCATCTTAATTGTGACATCTATTGTTTTTTAAATAACATGTGAAGAGCTGGGCTCTTACGGTTAACGCTCAATCCTTCCTAATATATTTCATTACCTGTTAATTCTCTACTTGCAACTGCAGATTAAGGACAGGCAGGAATAGAAGAAGAAAGTTTTTCTGAATGGCTATAATAGAACGAAATAATACAAATCTCTAGCTTTAAATAAGCCCATCTGTGATAGTTGTAAATATGCTTAAGAGTGAAATGCCAACAGCAATCACAACATGTGAGTCACTTATGCACAGGCAAATGGGAGCTCACAGCTGCATGAGATGGCTTGGAAACCTGCAGGATTTTGCTGTGCTTAACAAACCTGCATTCCTACCTTCTAGAAGACAGACTGGTTTGGAAAGGAATATGGGACAAGAAACAGGAGG
The DNA here is from genome assembly GCA_013400055.1 of Nycticryphes semicollaris. Classification (NCBI taxonomy): domain Eukaryota; kingdom Metazoa; phylum Chordata; class Aves; order Charadriiformes; family Rostratulidae; genus Nycticryphes; species Nycticryphes semicollaris. The sequence goes on from VXBJ01002924.1 coordinate 244,697, forward strand.
ACAGTGAATGCATAATGTGTCTATATTAGCATATTATGCTAAATGAAACATTGAAATAAAATGTGCAGTATGCAGAACACAAAGTTATTGCTGCTACATGTGTTTGATGTCACTGTTGTCCTCTAATGAAGAAGAGATGACTTTTCGTTCTTCCTTTGACTCACACCATTTTTCTTTCTGTAGGGAGAATAACAGAGATGGAAACTACCACTGAAAGGCAGATCGACTGTTATCAAAAGTTTTGGCAAAGATTTAGTTAAAAAATTGCAAAAGAACAATTGTTCTCTCCATGTCAGTAAAATGACCCTAAGAATGAAGCTGTGCTCATATTGTTTTCAAGGTCTGGAAAAAAGTAATAACGCTCAGGTAAACAAGAAGACCTAATAAATTAGTAACCTGGGTGAAGAGATTAATCACTTCTGTGAAATATCCCTCTATTCATACCTCATGTAAAGGTTGTCTTAAGGGAGTCGGGGACAGAATGCCTGAAGGAGCAGGTTAAAGGTAATCGTGTTTCCTTTTAGTTCATTAAATGTTTATTTCAAGAACTTTCAACTGTTAAGAACTTGAACTGTTCATGCATTTCAAGACCACTAGGTGCTGCCTATTCACTGCAGCAAACCTTACAGTCTCATACTGAGTGAGAGGAAATATGTGAATATATGAATTATTAATTCATATGTATCATCACAGGTAAGCTTCCACAAGTAAAGTTTAGAAACCCTGCAGCTTTCAGGTTCCCCTCTCCTTATCTGCACTGTGCTCTTAACATGAATCAAAACACACTCAATTAATCAGCAGGAAATCCCATATCTATTTGAGCTGATGGGTGGTTATTTTTTTCACCTCTAATTTCAGTATAGTAAGGCCTCTCCTGTCAGTGCTTTGGCCTTTCTTTCAGGTTAAGCATTGGCTAGGAGGTGCAGGTTCCTACCAGCTGGGTGGGACAGGCATGACATTCCCCTCCATGTTTCTGAAACCTTTGTTTTTCACACCTGCTGTGAGGTTTGGGACCACACAGTCACAGTGTTCTCTGTGGCAGATGTTCTCTCCTTTGGCAGGGCAAGAGACATTCGTACTGGCAGTGCTGCATGATGTTTAATACAAATGTGGTCAAAAGAAGAATTGTATGTACTGGAGATGGGGACAGTCAAGCTCATCTGGTCCACGTCACTACTTTTTTGTAGTAAGTGGATTGTTTCCCAGCACTAAAACTAGGCATGATTTGAGGAAGAGTCTAGTTGCATCATTCTCTTCTCCAGGAGATGTGCCAGAAAAACAGCTTTAAATCATGTCTGATGCACTGAAGAGGAACTGGTTGCAGAGCCTGCCCCAATGAACAGGGACCAGCTGTGTGGTGTCAAAGCTTTAAATTCCAAATTCCTGAAAACCCATCAGCTTTTTTGTGTCATTTTCAATTACATTTGTCATTTTCAGTTACAGTGTCATTTTCAATTACACATGGCAAGCTTGACCAAAGCACCTGCTTAGTGAATGTCACTGTTTAGACATTAGTGTGTAAGTGCCAGGCTTGTGTCTGATCACACCTAAGTTACAAGGTGCAGACCTTTATTTGTAGTAAAGCTGCCTTCTTTATGACAGCAATGGCAGGATCACCATAACAAACATACCATTTTCGGGATAGAACAGAGGATTTACCTAAGGAATGTAGAAAGGAGAATATCTGGTAGCATCTTCTAAAAATAAACATATTTTTATCATAATTAATGTGTTGTTAAAATTCTTCTTGAAATTATATTAAATAATTTTCAAATTATCTTGCAAACCTGAAGACATTCCAGTGAGGATTTCCCAGGTTGTTCTAGAGAAAGTGAAGGAAACTTGAGGACCTACTTATTTGCATATTCCATACAAAGGAACGAAACAGCTAATTTTGTTACAAATAAAATTGTGAGCTTGAACATCATCATCAACACCATTTCATAGAAGGTAGATCTTTCTTTCCAAATAAGCTCACCATGTTTATTTTATAATGAGCTATGGATCTGATGGACCAAGGCAGTTGCATTGATACAGTAGTGTTGGATTTCTCCAGTGAGTTTGATATAATACCGCATATTGTGAATAAAAGATGTGATTCGTGTGGGACAGCGTGCACAGCATATGCATTTAAAACTGGATTACTGAGAGGACTTGTAATGCAACTGATACCAGGCTGACAGAGCTGGCTGTCTCCAGCAGGTAGCAAAGGGGTCATTAAAGTACTTCAACACTCTTTTTAAAATCAATTGTGTAGATGATGATACAGAATCTTTGCCTGGATGGTTTAAAAATGACATAAAGATCGACCAGGAAGTAGATAATTAATACAAGCCGCTTTACAGAGAGGACTTAGTTCCCTAATTGAATGCAATTACCCAGTCCAAGGAACTGTGATTCAGAAGAGCCACATCTATAACCAGGAGTCATTATAGGTTGGAGGAAAATCTGAGCCAGCACTGAGTGTTCTTCAGCAAGGCTGCTTTGTCTTGGCTTGTGGTTTTAGCTATGCTGTCCGTATTCAAATTAACTCTTTAGGGGCCAGCTCAGGTATGCCTGTAGTGCATTGGCTTGCTCACTCTGTCTTGGTAGATGAGTGACTCAAAGAAGGGGTTGACTCTAAGTCACCCTCTCAAAATCAAACATTAATGCTAGGTTTTAGGAAGAAGGAGCAAAGGGAAATGCTGAAGTGACTGTGCCAGTACACATATCAATAGTAAGAGCATTACTAGTATACGTCTTCATTTTTCATAGTTATGCTTCTAGAAGGATGTAGAGATATGGTTGAAGAATATGGAGGGTACAGAGAAATGTCGTCATGAGGTCTGTGGCTATCTCTGCTTGGATTATTGGCTTCTAATTTTTAGAGAGTTTGAAAGAAAGCAGCATGTCTTTTCAACAGCGGCCCATGTTCATAACTTCACTTGAGTAGACTGTTCATTACTTGGTTAGAAAACATCTGTTTTAAAAGCATCCAGCGTTGTTTTCAGGGAATCTGTCTGCTCTCCTGAAGCAGAGTTTCCTCTTCAGGGTTCACCCCACTGTTGCTCCTCTTCCCTGTGCTTTCCCTTCCCCATTTGATTCTTAAATGGTCCTTATCTTGTGACCTTCATTTTAGGAGAGCCTATTGCACGCCTAGAACAAGTACTAGACAAGATGAGTAAAGGAGATTAACTAAATAAGTCCTGCAGAGGCAACTGCATATTACCATGCTTTTTAAAATTCAAGCCTGAAATTTTTAGAAAAGATGTTAATCATCGTATACTATTCTAAAGGCCCTCTATAATTACCTTTTCCTTTTCACTGACTTCACTGATAGCAGAGGGTGGACCAGTAATGATCTTTGGCTACACAGTGCTTTTTTCCTTTCAATGAAAGGACAATAGATAATTATAGCTTATTAATGGACAAGAGAGCAGTTATGTACATACAGGAAAAAGGTTAGCATCTTATTCAAAGATGCTGAGGGAAAACTTTCAATGCATAGAGACATTCTGGTTTATGGAAAGACTTGGTTTTTTTGTTCTTTCTCTAAACACTAGTTCTTCAGGGGCTCAGTAACATTGCATTATTTTATTATTTAGCATTGTGGGAGGATTTGCAACTTGTGGAAATCTACCAAAATTGAAAGCAGTTTCTGAATTGTTTTATTGACTCTGGTTCAGATGGGTCTATTTTTTTCAGTTACCTACAGATTTGAAAATGAGCATTTTAAGTACGATGTAAAACACCCCTGCCACTGGAAAACACTCGCAATCTCTGAGCATCCCAAATGACATGTCATATGTGCTTTTGCTATTTTAAAAGATCATTTATTTATATAACTCCAGTAGCAACAGGTATTATTTGAATTTAAATGGTTTCCAGAGTATTTAGTAAGTCTTGTAGTTGCAAAAACTATATATATCACACTAATAAAGTGAGACCACCTGGCTCCTGTGTTGATCAATACATCAGTTGTTAGGGAAGCTATGTAAATTGTAGCTATTTGTTTGCACTCCAAACCCTTTCAATTAATATTTTTTAAAAGCAAGGAGAAATACATCATATTGCCCAGCCCCTAACAAATATTGCTATGACTCAGAGGTGCAATTTGAGATTAGGTTATTTCCATTTCAAAAGGAGCTTTCAGAAGAATGGATACATGGAAGATGCAAAACCACCAGTGTCTTTGCGGACCGCAATTTTTAAACCATAATAGACTTTTTTCTGTTATTTATTGTTAGTAAGATGCACCACAAGATGGCTCTCTAACAACAAAAATAATCAAAAAATCCAGAGCTGGTTCTAAAAATAGTTGCTGAGCTCTGACTGGGAGCAAGTTCTTTGGCACAGACCTGTGCATGGTGCTGTTGAAGCTGAGGAGAAACAATTCACCCACACTGACNGAAGCAGCTAGGATATAATAGCACTCACTTAAAGGATCAACAGTAAATAGCCATGCCCACCTGTGACAAGTTAACTGTATTTGTTGAGTGGATGCTGGAGTGCAATAGCACAAAAGCTCAATGGCATTTTTAGCTGAAAAATAATTTCAAAATAATTATGTCTGATTTTGAGTGAAAAAGGTGAAGCATTTGTTCTTATTTTGCACTATTTTGTTCTCTGCAGTCTTTTTGAAAGGCAGATAAGCATGTTCCAAACTTCCATTTATTTACAAAAATTATGGGCATAGCTGTTACTTGACCAATGTACAGGTTTGTGTGTTGGAAGCAAAGATTTCCACGTGTGCAAAAAGCGTAGTGGGAGAGTGCACACGTGGAAAATACGCACCCAATAAAAGTGTCAACCACAACTTTTGTGCAGTAATAGTCTTAAACAGGCACAGTCAGAAGTGACTACTAGTAAAGGCCATGTCCCCAGAAGCATGCACTGACTTTGCTAGAGATGAAGTACCAAACTTTTGTAATTTTGTGCTTCATCTCCTAGGTTATTGTCAAAAAGCAGAACTTCCCTGCCTGTAGTAAAGGTGAAAACAAACTTCAGGTTTTTTAAAGGCAATGGGGTTTTGGGGAAACATTGTGTAGGTCTACACAGTGCCAGGACAGGTCAATTCATGCCCTGGATACCCAAAAGGCAAAGAGACAAATCTTCCTTGACTACTCTAGTGCAGCCAAGCTCCTCTTAGAGTTTAACTGCAAAGTTAACAGTGCAGTGGAAGAAACAGGGCCAGCACCTGAGTCCCCCATTCTTGCTGAGCAGACCAGCACGCATGAAACCCAGAGGAGAAAGTGAGAAACTGTCCTTACCTTCTCCTCACCTGTTAGTCATGGCTGCTAGCTGCACTTCAGTAGTTGCCCGCACGAGCAATTCTGTTCTGTGTGAGGACAAAAATCAAATAGATTAGTTTAAATTCACCTGTTTTAATTTTCCCCTAGATGGAGCAGAAGAGCCCTTGTAGTCAGTTACCAGCTTTCAGCTAAGAGTTATACACTATCCAATTCATAGCAAGGCAAAATAACAATTAGTTTCAACTCTCCTCAGCAGCTTGTTAAGATAACATGTCCTGAAATGAAGTGCCCCCGTAGTCAAGCGTAGCAGAAATGTGATGCTGGAGTCTCTTTTTCCTTCCCTCTCAGCTGCTAGCTCCTGCCTCTCACCCAGTACCTGACTGCAGAAAGGCTTAGGGAGCACTAATAAATCAAAGGCAGGCACGGATTCGATGTGTTAGTGAGTTTGCTGTGACTGAACTTGGGATAGAGAGCTTAGCCACAACCCATTGTTATTATGGTTCTGATAGAGACCACTTCACAGAGGCTTGTGGTGCTAGTAATGAAATATAAGAGGATTACTGTTTTGGACAGAGATTTATATCTAGTCTTCCCAGCTCTAATAAGAAATGGCCCTAAGCCACATAAAATGGGATCTAGACTTTCCTAAAGTTTAGTGGTATTCTGAATGGGGGCTTTGGTTCAGGGAAAGTATTTATAAACTTAGAGATCCTGAAACGTCTACTCTCTGAGGCCCCCTAGCCCTCTCTACAGTTCCCAGTGGAGCAGTCCAGCAAAATTACTGTGATAAAAGTTCTGCCTTGCAGTTCCTCAGCCCTAACTCTGTCCAAGTTTCTCATAAAGGGCTCTTGTTGCCGAGCTGGCCTCTTTTGTTACTGCCCTTCAGGTAAATCATCTTTCACACAGGTGAGCTAAAGTTACAGACAACACTTGTGGAGTTCTCCGAATCTGTTATAATGTGGTCATCTGATTGCCTGTGTGAAATCATGGGATGGACTGTGTCTGTTGACTGACATAAAGTGAAATGATGTATTAGACAGTGAAATGGCTGGATTAAACTGGAAGTCATTGCCGATTCCTTCCCTACTACTCTTACAACAGCTGATCACTCTCTTCATTAGAAGGGTAACCTCCAGTTACAATCTGTTGCAAAACTCAGTCTGACGAAGATGGCCCATTTTAGGTGGTACTGGAACAAGAAAGGAATGCTAGATCTGTGGCATGGACCAGGAAGATTATATCCATTGTTACAGAATCACAGAACAGTTCAGGTTAGAAGGGACCGTCTGGTCCAACCTCACTGGTCAAGTGGGGCCACCTAGAGCAGATTGCCCAGGACCAAGGTCCAGTCAGACTTTGAACAGCTCCACAGATGGAGACCCCACAACTGCTCTGGGCAACCTGCTCCAGTGTTTGACCACCCTCAGAGTAAAAAAGTGGTTTATTCCTTTCAGATGGAATTTCATGTGATTTAACTTTTGTACTTTGCCTCTTGTCCTGTCACTGGGCACCACTAACAAGAACTGGTTCCATCTTCTTCACTCCTTCCCCTAAGTTATTTGTATAACTATCCCCCTGAGCCTTCCTCCAGACTGGGCAGTCCCAACTTTCTCAGCCTTTCCTCATACGAGAGAAGCTGCAGTCCCTTCATCATCTCAATGGCCCTTAACTGGACTTTCTCCAGTATGTCCATATCTGTCTTGTACTGGGGAGCCCAGAAGTGAACTCAGCACTACAGGTTTTATGATTAAACTACAGAATATTAATAATGAGAACAGTATCAATGCCTTGTAAATAGAAGCGTAGCAGTATACTCTGGGCATGCTCAAAAGTTAGCAATTTGAGTGAATTCAGTATAAATAAAAATAAAATAAACTTCCTCTGTGGTCAAATGTATTACTGCTATATTGTGAAATTTACAGTTTCAGACTCAACTAATGCTATTTGAAAGTCTTAAGTGATAAAGCACAAAACAGTGTCTTGTACAAAACACAGAATTTGCATCAACATGGACTCAGCAAGTAAAACCCCAGTAAGTAACAGCAAGAAGGAAAGTTGTAGAGATGCCCCCATTGCTTTCAGAGACAACGTGGAGATGGGAGGGGCAGATACCTGTTTGAGAAAAATGCTCACTGAAAAAAAAAAAAATCTATTTAATTAGTCAAGAGTGAATAATATTCTCAGGGTATTAAAGCATCAGCATCATCAGTGATGTCTGTATCATTAATCTATACATGCCCCCAGTGTGATACTAGCTTTTGTAGGTGCATGTGGTTTATCAAAGTGTATAATATTTTCTTAGATCGGGCATTCTCTGGAAAGATGTCACACTGCTGGTCAGTATTAGAAGAGGCAACAGTTTCTCCCCCTCCATATGGGGTGTTTATGTTCCTAAACATCTGACAGTGCACCAAAGACATTTCTTTTCTCATTCATGCTCAATTTTAACTGAAAGATGTAATTCAAAGGTAAGGTTGATGAAGATGTTCTCTCAAGGGATATACCTAATGGAAAATTTGACTTCCCAGTGCTTGTGCAGCGGGACCTGTATTGGAACCAAGGGCGCCTGTCTGTCTGATTAGGCATTCTAACTGCTCTCCAGAGAGTAGCACTGGAATGGGCAGTGCCCTCCTGGTTTTCTCTTGCACTCACCCAGCTAGGAGAAATTAAAGATTAGCCGTGAGTGAGACTGCTAATATCACTTTGAAGGATATATATCAAAAGCCAAGAGGCTGTAGCACCAAATCCCAAAGTGCATCTCCTGAGAAAGGACAAATGTTTCAAAATTCCCAGGCTTTATCCTGCTTTGCCACCCAATATTTTATATTGAATACCACTGTTTTCCTATCAGCTGGTATAAGGACAGGTATATGTAGTGTTTTATACGTACCTTGAATGTTTTAAAGCCTTTCCTGACACCTTGTATTGGGTATGTCAGGAAGAGCATCTTGCTTGTTTCTCTTGTTGTGCCAAGGTTTTTAGACGTTCTTTTAAAATCAGTGCTCTATCAAAATATATTCACTACAATTAATACCTTGGAGGTGTTTTCTATTGAGGATGCAGATATTAGCAGAGGCAGTAATAAAAAGGTTAAAAAAATACAAAAAATGTCTTCATTTAGCAACAATACCTTTCAGGCTTGTGTGCTACCACGTACACTCATAGCAGGTCTTCCAGGGTCTCTAAGCGTGAGGGTGCACGAGTGCCTTCCTACTGATAAACAATCTGCAGCAGAACTAATTCCCTGGGAGAAGTTACTCACATGTCCTTGTGCGTACAGGACTCAACAATTCTGCATTTGCATTGTGTAGTTACAAATGGTAATTGAATGGTGTTTAAGTGGTTACATTCCTGCATGAAAGAGATACCATGGCACAGTAGTACTCATCCGTGCATCGGTCCAAGGCAGTGTTTTCTACGAAATTCTGTGCTAAATTACAATAATAATACTTTATCTGCTTAATGTCAAGCTACCATCAATCCCATGCAAATTGTTAGCTTTGCAACAAAACTACCATGTAATTGTCACGACAATCTTAAGCCTCAGCAGTCTTGATTTTCAAACTACTAGTTCATCAATAAACCATTGTACAGGCTTTAAGCTCCAACAGGAATGCAGTAAGGAAGCTCTTTTCATCTGTGATGTCAATAAGCTGAGGTGAGACAACAAACTAGACTCATCAAAGTGACACGTGGATATATATTTTAACCGTAATGAATAAATGACATCCCTATTAATGATTTATCTACTTTCAACTTTAACAAACAGTACTAGTGATAATGACTAATTTTTTTTTGCATTAGGAAAGTAAACTGACACATACCTAACATCATCAAATAGATCCTAGTTCAATATTCATAAATGCTAGCTTTGTATATGGAACACAAGTTGGTAATTACAACCAGAACTATTCATTACCTTTTTTAAAAGTAGATCCCTGGGAATGCCATTTAGTCATTACTCAGAATTACTTGTTATCTTTGATGAACTTAGTCTGTGCTTTCATCTGGTACCAGACTGCATGCTAATGCCAATCAAGAGTGTAAATATGCAAAGAAAAAAAAATAATATTTGGATGCAAATTTTAAATACGCTTGGTGTCGTTTTCATTCTGTTCCCATTCAATCAGAAACTGCAGTGGCAGCCATCCTCTTCAAAAATGCTGCCACTGGGCCAAGAGGGGATATCACCATGCTTAGAGAAATCCATCTCTATTCTTGTGACAAGAAATGCACTGTAAATGGGCATTTTTCCTATCCCTCAGTCCATTCCATTTGTTCCTATTCTTATACCAATTTGGAGCCACTCACCCATACCCTGCCCATTAGAGCTGGTTAGTACGTGCTGTTCATTTATCATAAGGGAAATAGGCTGCTTCACCACTCAGATGGTTTACAGGAAGGTATCTGCTTCAGCGAGGCTTTTTCTAAAGGCAAGGGGGAGAACCCATGTTTCAGGGCAGCCCCATGATCTGAAAACAGTAAACCTGCACTTTGGCACAGCTCTGTTTTGTGCAAACAATGGAAATGGGTTATTTTTATCCTAGTACAGATTAAAAAAAAAAACCCACAGCAGCAACAATAAATGTCACAACCTGAAGAGCTGCCACAAAACAGAAATGTCATCCTCTGGTCAACTTTTGGAGATATTTAGTTTGGTCATCTAAATCTGTGTCGAAGATGAAAAAAGAAAAAAAATAAGAAAAAAAAAAAGAGATGATGTATCTGTTTTTCTGCAATTGGCTTCTATTTCTTTTTCATATCCTTATAGTTAAATTAGCTGCTTTAAACTTTCCTGTAGTCTCTGTCATCATAACCTTTAGGTACTGCAGAGGAAATTTTGAAACAAAGATACTCAATAATAATAATAGAACCAGCAATAACAATAAATATGAACATCATGGAGGCAATTACTCCTATTTTTGCCTTTGAAAAGCTGTCCCACTGAATCATTAAACTTCCCAGTGTTCTCTAACCTCAGTATATTTATCTGTAGGGAGATTAATGCTTTTTTGAAGCTACAGGTCATTCTTCAAAATGCTGGTTTCCTCCTGTTGTCTGTTCTTTTTTCTCAAGATGACTCTACTCCCTGGTGATGCTGGTTAGTACATTAGCTCTTCACCTCTGAAGAGCTGGATGAAAGATTTTAGGCTTTCACACTTGTCCCTTATATTTACTCAGTCATAAACCACAGCACAGGAGGAAATGCAGAGTAGAGCTAGAGCAGGAGACACGGTGCAAGCTTGGAGATGGGTAGTGTTAGCACAGCTGCGAGGGAACTTTTTAACTTTTAACCTAGTTAAACCTGAATTAGACTGTCAGCATGGAGGCCAATGCATTTTATCAGCTACACCGAGATGAAATCAGGAATTAACTTCACCTTTTTCTAACGGTTGCAAGTTCAGTGTTTCACTCTAGCAAGGCTGTAAGAGTTCTCTCTCCACCTCTGGAGATCAGACAGTAACCTTGAAGGATAGCCATTTGCATAAAATATGTTGCAAATACTGGATTTCTGAACACAGGCTTCTGTTAACATATTTCTTCTATTTCAATAAAAGCACATTAAAAAAAAGATGGTTATTTGGAATTGTCATGCATTACAGTGAATACAAATACACTCTTATAAATGAATAAAATGCTAAAGCTTCTTATGTTAGGATATGTCACTCAGTCTCAGTGGAACTTTATCCTCTTCATAAAGGCTTAAATTTTCTACTGAAATAAATATAAATCAGCACCTCATTCAAAGTCATTGAAATGGTGGTTTGCTTTGTTTTTCTTGACGGAAATCAGATGGGGTCAAGTTGACAAGCTTGCGGTAAATGCCTTAGTGGTCAGACTAATCACCTTTAATCATTTCAAGCCCTGAGCCATTCTGACATAAAAAAGGGAAAAATCCAGGCATTGCTCTCTGCACCTTCCTGAGAAAAACTCTGTCTTTGGGCGCAAAGCCCAGTGAGGGCCATGGCTGCAGAAAGAGGAGCCAGAGGGAATAATAAAATAAGTTCAGCTAGCCTGGAAGTGTTCTTTGTCCTTGTGAGGACCCTCACAAGGCTCAGGAGGATGCTTCTGTTGCCTTTCAGACCTGCATTAACCCAACCGGGGAGGTGCCGAGCAAGAAGATGGATAAACGATAGATACTACCTCCCGTCATGGTGTGTGATGGGCTGTGCAATTAAGCAGAGCAGTGCTATTCAGGAGCTTCAGAAAGCAAGTTTTGAGAAGCTGGCAGTTAGGAAGAAAAGAGCGTGCTGTTTGTGATGGCTTGCTCCCAGGAAGAGGGCTCTCAATCTCTTTCCCAATGGGGATCTTTTACAGAAAGTCATAGCAAATATCAGGCCAGGCATCATCCAGTTCTGTGGTGTCCTCAGACTTCAGAAACAGTGTGTATAGGCCATTTTGTTATTTACACTGAAAACCACAGCTTCATACAGAAATTGGGGAGGTTAAATGAGATTTGTTAGCATCTCTGGAACTCCCGCTGAGCTGAGGTCCATGGTCTGCATGCAGGTGTTGATAGTGTCTCTGTATGACAAGCAGTCAGTGTCTAGAAATCAGAATGGTTGTTCAAATGGTTGTTCAGCATGAATGTGATTTGCAGTCATGGACTCTGCAGTACATCTGAACCATTTCTGGTCTTGTCATAATAAGATGTAGAGGAAAATTTCCTTTGGAAAAAAAAAAAAGTGTTAACAGAGCTTTTCAAGTGAAATTTCTATCCTTTTGCCCAGCTTCTTTCAGCTATTATAAGAGTTGAGAAATACCTATTTGCTTCGCCCCTTTCCTCCCCTCTTTCAGCTCTCTCTCAATCCCTGCTCCTAGAACTCTGCCGGGCTCTAGCTGCTGTACCTGAGGTGCTCTTGGAGCTGACTGGTTCCCAGCAACATCTAGAAAAAAAAAAAGTTTGGACTGGGGCCAAAGAAGGGCAAGTGGAAAGGAGGGGATAAAGTACGTGTTACAGACCATTTGTTTTCAGCCTTTTCTGTCCCCTGTGGCATCGTGCAATCAGTTCTTGATTATGCACACGAACAGAGACCTAAAATGGCTTGTGTACAGCAAAAATTTAGCTAATGCAAACCATCTGGCAATTAGACTATCGGAACATTCAGTGAAAAATATAATGGGGAAGGGAAACAAGGCCAGTAAAACTCCTGAGACTGGAGCGTGGTGGTCCCCAAGCCAACACTGATTTGAGCCAGTAAGTCCACACTGCCCTGTGGCACCTGCTTCCAGACATGTGCAAGATCAGGAAGAGCTGTAGGAATCTCTGAGAGTGGGCTACTTAGCTACACCTCAAACAGTCTGCTGAAATATAACCCAATACTCCAAAGAAGATGTAGGACCTCCTTTCTTTCTGTATTTCCAGAGGAAAAATGATCACAATCCCCTGAAGTCTGTCCTGTCCTAAGACTGTGTTCAGTAAAGAGCCCTGAATAGTCATGTTCTTCTCTGGTGGATTAACTTGGTACCAAATTGTTCTAGTTTTCTTATTGACAGAACTAAAGAAAACTTCACTTGGGTTTCTCATTTCTTACCCAACAGAGTTCAGAGCAAGATCTAAACCCTAGGCTTATTTTTTTTTCTACACAAGAAAAGGTTGTGATCAACTCCTGCTCCCTAATGACAATGTAAAACACAGCCCTCACACCTCAAGAACTGCATTTCAAACCTGCCATTTGAATAACCAACCTTGAATCCCATAGTGGTTTCTTTGTGGGCTCCCAGAAGGAAGGAAATCTTCGTCCCTGCTCAGCAACCATCTACTGCAGGTGAAGTTTCCCAGCAGTCAGCAACACATGCAATCACAACAGGTGAACACCAGTTAAAGCTTGATTATGAAACATCCCAGCTGATCAATGCCCCAGATGAGAAAGGAAGGACCCAGGGTCAGAAAAGGTTCCTGTCTGATAAATAGAAAATGACAGCCTGTGAGCAGTTGTTAAGTTGGACCACCAGGCTTTATAGTGCTTTACTGGCCTAGAAGATAAAGCTGAAGAAGTTGACCAACATGTAAAAGAGTATTTAAGTTGTTTGCAAGTTTTCCATGTTTATCCTGTCCTGTCCCTGGGAGGGAAAGCAGTAATCGGGATTCTTGCAAGGTTAGGACTGGCAGCAGTTACCCCAGGTGTTAATAGGATATTACTTGTCTTGAAATGTAGTCTACTGATTCCCACTATACTGCAATAAAATGACTGGAAGGATCCTGTGGCTTCTTCCTGCCATGGCTCTCAGAAGGTATCTTCTGGTGAGTCTAATACCAATCTTGCATTCAATAATGGAATACTAAGGAGAAAAGATCTCCCCCTGCCCCTTTCCTCCCCTCTTTCCCCCCCAAAAAAAATAAAAATCTGATCTGTCCAGATTTACATGGAACAACAACATGGATCAAAAAATAAATGACCATGACAAACCAGAATGAGGTATTTGCTCTGGGCTATCCAAAATCTGGTGTTCATTTCACTGGCCTTTCGTTGCCTATTAGGGAGCTGTTATGAGAGGTGGAGGTGACAGTAAATTAGGAGTTTCAGATGAGTTAAAAATATGATCAGGAATTAGTATGAAGATGAATTTCTCCTCAGCCTCAGATTAATCCAGCAACACACCCCGCACCTAACCATCCTGGACACCCCGTAAAAAAACTAAACCAAGCATAATACACTGGGAGAAAGGGAAGGAAACACAGCAGGACTGAAATGTGCCCTTGGAAGGAGTGGCGTGGCAAGGTTGGCACAGACCTTGGTGCAGGGACTGAAAGGAGACCTCTTGGCCACCTGACTACTGGTTCAACCCATCTTGTCATCCAACTGGGGACTCTCCAGACTGTGGGTTTTGGTTCTCTCTCATAGCGTGCTTTGTCTGACAGCCGTGCCCTGCTTGGAAGCCTGGGAAGCCAGCAGAGGCCTGTAGAGATAGGAAAAAAAAATATTATCAATCACATAGCACAGAAAGAGGGTATTTTAAGGAGTATGCAGGAATATTTCCTTTCATGTCACAGGAAGGTCCTGTCTGCAGAATGCTGATGAAACTAAGCTCCAAATACAGCTTTGCTGTACTGATTTTTACTCCCATTTCTATGTCTCTTCAATAATAAATAGCATCTTCTTCCCACCTGTCAGGTAAGCTGCACCTTTTGAAAAGATAACTTCTTGAAAATAAGCAAACAGGTAACCTACATCCTCAGATGAGCCAGGCAGGGTGGCAGTGTCCTGGTGTCCTGCCCTGCTTGGTGCCAGGAGAAGGGAGTGAGGAACAGTTTCTATGCCATACCAAGGAGAAGGTTGCTTTGCTGTGCCTTCTCTGGTATTCACTGCTGCTGAATTAAAGATAAGTCGTGGCTGTGCACATGATATCTGTATTACCTCCTTCAAAAGAATTGCTAAATAATAGGGTGGGTATGATCTTTATTTTTCTTTGTGTCCTAAACCTGGAGAAATGAGAGGTGACACAAACAAGGTGAAGGACCAGGGCAGGTCTGTGGCATAACCCAGGACAGACCCCTGAGCCCTTGATGCCTGACAACTGAGTGCTAACATCAGTTTTTTCTAACTTCTTATAAACAATTAACTCCCTCCATCCCCCATAATATTAACATTTACTTCCCAAAGTGGTAACTTAAACCACTTGTAGATCTGGAAAGTACCTTTTATTCCTTTATATGTGTTGTAGCAATTTCTATTCTGAAGGTCTTGGACCTTCTGTGACTTACAGTTGCAGTTGTTTTTAGATTTTTGAGCAAATATAATAGCAACTGTAAGTGATAGTAAAACCTTGCTGCAAAGAGAGACTGATTTTCTTCTGTTACAGAGATTAATGTTATTCTTTTTGGATACAAAAGAAATCTCCTGGCTGATGAACTTTGCTATGACACTGGACGGGAATGGCTCCAGACTCTTATTCTCTCTCTTTCTCCAGAAACGCTTTGCTCAGCAGCTATTTGTGGGATACTGAATAAGCCAAGGAGCTGTGCCAGTTCCTGCTGAGAATCACTGATCAGCCCTTGTGCTGAAGGAAAAGGCAGTAGGAGCTGGGCCCTTCTGAGGAGAAGCTGCCTTGTTAAAGACCTGTCAGCTGCTGCCAAAATCAACCAGGAGAATAGCTCTTACGGGCAGCTGTGAACCCACTGGGTTGGGAGGTCTCTGCTGGTGGCACAGTCCACTGGGTGAAAACACCTGGGGTCTGAAGGAGTCAATGGTCCTTTCTGATTAACAGCCTCCTACAAAACACCTTTTCGTCTAATTTACTTCTTTTGGCTTTCAAATAAGCAAGTAATGTCACATCTGCTAAGCAGCTAGAATTATGCATCATCATAAATTAAACTTTTTAATTTGCCAAAATTCCTGGCTTATACCGTTTATCATTCAGAGCCATCCTTCAGAGAGGCAGAAGTGTTTCCTGCACGGCTGCATATGAGAGGGGAATCTGAGGCAGGGATGACGGTGGGTGCCAGCCCAGGGAGAAGCTCTCCAGAAGGATGCATCGTTAGTGAAGCCCTTAACCCCAGGACACTTGTGTGACAGTGCTGTGTTTTGCACCACATACCCACCACAGCTGCTTTAGGCTGAGTGACTGCTGAGCTCCTGCTGTTTGGGTCCCCATAGCAGGAACCGAAGCCCTCTGGCAGCGGGGTGGCACTGAAGACCCAGCTGCTTTGCCACTGTCAGATTATCTGAGAAGTTCTTGCAAACGGGAGCACGATTTCACATTAGTGATGCTGTTCCAGCTGAGCAGGCTGGCACCAACTGCAAACACTCTGTCATACAGGGAGGGAAAGTGGCCTTATGATGTTGGGTAGTTGTGACCTCCCTCTTCCTCGACTCAAGGCTCAAAGCTACTTAACCCAAGAGACAGGGAATCGGAGAAGAGGCTATTCCTATAAATGCATTTCACTGATGAAAGCTGGGCTTTGAAGATTGATATAGCTTAAAAACTCTTTAGGACAGTGAATACCTGTTGAAAAATATTGATGAGACTGGATTTTATACACAAGAGCGAGGTGGTGCTGCTGCTTAGCCCAGTGAAATCAGAGTGTGATTATGCCCCACCTACATGTGGTAATTGCAGACAAAATGGGGGACCTGCAGTGTCCTGTGAAACTTTTCAGTGGGTTTTCCCCAACTGCTTTTCCTTTTGGGCCAAACACTGGATGGTGTTTATCATTGTTTCTCCTTGTTTGGACAGTAGTGGTGGTGAGTTCTACTTTCAAACTAGAAATAAAAACATACTCATGGGCTAGAATAGTTTGAAGGCTGGGGAATGTTGAGTAGAAACACTATAGTGAATAAATATTTTCCTATTGAAGGAATATTTGAAGTCACAACTTAGGTTTTGAACAAGTCTATGAAGAGTTGTCTAGGCAGCAAGTCATACAAATGAGTTAAGCTACTCATAATCAATTGCCTTTTTCCAGAAGCAAAAAATCCAAATCAAAACAGATATATGTGGTAAAAAAACTACATTTAATGAACTTAACCCAAAAATTGTAGCATCACACAGACTAACGTCAACAAGAAGGATCAGAGTGATTTGTAGTACTTTGCAGAGAGAGAGTTTATTTTGGATGCTACCCTTTCTTTCTGTAAAACGTCCACATAGCTGCTGGGAAAATAGTTTGGGAGGGAGGCAAGAAGAATAGCAGTGAGAGGCATGATCCCCACAAAGGGAAAACAAAGTCCACCCACTGTGTGTGATGCGGCGCAGCTTGGCTTTCCCTCTCTGCTGCCTGCTTTCTCTGGCCAGAAGCGCAGCCTGGGGTCAGTGGGCAGAAGGTGAGCTTGATCTGCTGGTCTAGCTGCTGGGACCCTCCTCCCATTAATTACTAACAGCCTTCAGAGGCCCTGCAGCTTCTCTTGGCTGTTTTGGTGCCCGTTTTATAGCATCGCTGTTCTGACAGGGGACTGCAGCCAGGGCCATGGCCGTGGGGCTCTGAGGAGATCCCTGTGGAGCAGCATGCCATGTCCTGGTGCAAGGTCTGTCCTGAAACAAACTAACTCACAGCCAGAACTCCAGAGAAGGGGACTCCACAACCTTCCTGAGCAGCTTGTTCCAGGGCTCTGTCACCCTCGGTGTAAAGAAGTTTTTTGTTGTATTTGAATGGAACTTCCTATGTTCCAGCCTGTGCCCGTTGCCCCTCATCCTGTTGCTGGGAACCACTGAGAAGAGTCTGGCTCTATCCTTCTTCAACCCACCCTTTAGATACTTGTAAGCATACTTGTAACCTTCCTTCAGCTTTCTGCTGGGGCTGGAGCAGCAACACAACTAATTCCAAGTCCAGTGGTTGAACAAACCCATCCTGGCAGGTCAGTTCCATTGAAAGTCTTCTGGAAGCCAAATCCAGTAAGTTGGCTGCATTCAGCTCATCACCATGTGTAGTCTATTTAGAATTTCACACCTGTGAGTTATAATAAAAAATATGCTAAAATATACAGCAATAAGGTGTGATTTGTGATGACTTCCCATCTATACATTTACTGGCAAAATACATGGCATAATTTATGAAATTGCTTTAGTGCTCAGAGCACAAATGGTGCCTCCTGATTGGCTCAGTTCAGTGCCATATGTTGTATAGATAATATATTTATACACAACGAAGATATAAATTGTAAGGAAGGCTTGAGTACAATGATAAAATTATAAACACATTTTCCACCTCTTGAACACAGAATTTATATTTGTAATCTTATCTTGGTTGTGTTTCTACAGTCAGCTTGGCTTCTGCTTTTGCCCCTAAAGGCTTTCTTCAAATATTCCCATACTGGAGCTGCTTTTTGAAGCTCTACAACCAGACAATTAAGTGAGTACAAAGAGCACAATAATTACTTCACACGGCCAGTATCATGTCATGTGTGTGTGGTAATGTCTTTCTTCCTTTTAGCTTATTTGATCTAGAGATATGCTACACAGATAGACTGGCTTCCAAGTCCATATTCAACCCAGTTACCATCAGTTTTAAGAGAACATTTCTGTTCAAAAAATAAGTAAATGTGCAAAAGCTTGAAAACTGAAGAAGGTTGAACTGATCCAGAGATTTTTCATTCTCATTAACTGGTAAGAAGATTTGAAATTTAAACTCTCCTGCTATAATTTCTTATATATATAACTAATTCAACCTCCCTAGTTGCTTAAGTTATATTACCATATAGCAAGTTACTTTAAATGTAACCAGCAAGTTTGTTCTTCCTGAAAGGATTTAGGTGTAAAATATGCAAAAGGAGAGGTGATGGTGGCTCTTGCTATGTCTACACCATCTACATCAGCCTGTGGAGGCAGATGGACCCCTTTGATGACAACTCACCCTGTGGCTGACTCTGTCTCCACAGGAAAACAGTCTTGGGGTAGGCAGAGGCAGACCCCTAGCAGGGTCCTCTGTCAGGTGGTCATGGTTTAATGACTGACTGAAAGCCTTGGAATGTGTGTTTAATTTGAAATACAGCTTTCTGACAATACTGGTAGACATTCACCAAGTTGGCCAAGTCTTTTTCTCTCTCTTTTTTTTTTTTTTTTTTCTTTCTTTTCAAGAGAAAAATGAAGGTCTGTTTAACCGCTGCCAACTTCATTAGCTGATTGATGGGCTTACTGGCCTGGCTGAGCACTGCTCTGAAGGTTAGGTTTCCTGAAACCAGGAGGAAAACCCCCCACTGACCATTCTGGCACTTGTAGAACAAGCAATTTGTCTGACTGGCTGCTGAATGTATTAATATTTGAAGCTAATCTGTCTGCTTGAATAATCTGGTGCCAGATCGTGTAGCCATTTATCAGTTGTAATGGGAAGACACTGCTCTTGCTGGACCACCTCTAGAAGGTAACCACCATAACCTTGGTACATTTGACACAGATGATTGTGGAAAATTACATTGCAATATTGTTCTGACTGCTTGGTCACAAAAAGTGTTTAGTAGCTTTATGTTGCAAGGTTGGACTGAATTATATCTCTATAGGCCAGATGAAGTGTAACAAATGAATTTGCAGGTGTACCAGCAGTACCAGTTAGAAGAGGGTGTCTAATTCTTCCTAAGAATCTCAGCTGCATGGAAACCTCATGCAGCAAGTACATGTGTTGGAAAAGAGTGTTCTCAGCAGAAGTTTGGGGAGGGGAGACAATGCTCTAATTAAAGGTAAATACCATGCAAGCCAATAAAACTCTTCCCACCTTCAGTAGATGACTCTCTGCCCCAGCCTGCACTGCTGACAGATGTGGTTGGACAGCAGATGCGAGAGCAACGCTGTCACCATGAATGGGGGACTTCACTGGAGAAAACACATTTGGCAAAGCCACCTGTCAAAACCCACGCAGGTTGACCATGTACTGATCCTTGAAGTGCAGTCTGAGATTTAGAATATGGGTCAGAGTGATTTGGCGAGAGGAGATGTTGGCAGTGAGGAGGGAGGAGGGAAGGGAGGTGCCAACAGAAGGAGAAAGAACTTTGATTTTACCAGCAGGCATTGTCATCTGATGGAAAGACAGTACAGTTTAATATATCAAAAGCTTTTATTCAAATCAATTACAATGACCCTTTTGGCTGTCAGACTGAGGCGTAGACCCGTGCTAGGCAGCCTGAAGAAGGCAGAAGGCAGACTGATAGCAGTTCATTCATTTATTGTCATTGAAAGAGAGACAGATTTGTACATGTGCTATCTTCTTGCTACCTCTCGACAGAGGCCGTTACAGGATGGCGAGAAATACCAGGATCTGAAGAGTACCTGGTTTGGGGGATGACTTGTATTTTGCTCATATACTACCAAGAGAAAGCCAATATATACACAAACTGCATTATCATGAAGCTAAAGAGTTGCAAGCCACTGGCAGATGGTTTTTTAGCAGTGCTATCTCTGTGGATTTGCTCAAAAGCTGGTTGTTTTCAGGGGGAGACTGTAATCGTTCCAAAGGACAAGGCTGCAACCCACCAGCGTAGCTGAATCTGTGCTGATCCCCTCTAACAGCAAAGCTACATTTTGTTTTATGTGGTGTGTAATATCGATTAAATTCCTGTACATGGCCAACAAAGGTCACTCTCTTTACGCCTGGCTGTGTGAGAGTTTCACAGGTGTTCCCACCCCACTGCACAGACTGGAGAACACAGAGGTGAGCAGATAATGAAGTCTTCAAGGACCAACGTCAAATTTCATCCCACTTCTCATGTGGCAAGGCAGTAAATATATTGCACTCCCAAGACTTTTTCATCCCCAAAAGGCTTTATGTTATATGCTGACTCTTATATACCATATAAATCAGAATTTCAGGAGGACACAACCGCAGGCCAGTTCTCTATGCATTCAGCTCAACTTATAAAGGTTGCAAATAGAGTAATGAGACTGGATATATCCCAGTGGCTCTTCAGAGGCTGTAATTACTAGCCCAATATGTAATATGACTATTAAGTACATGATCCAACATGGTGCTCCACCTTCTGAATTATCTGAAGCAAATCGTTTCTGGGGCAGCAGCTCATCAGGGTCAAATGCCACCTCCTTGTACAGCATCTGTAATTGTGAAAGTCTGGAAGCTCTCAGGCAGGGCCCTGCTGCACCTATAATGTTCATTCTTGGCACAGAAAAACCACTACCACAGGTTTTTATAGATTGATTATAGACTGCTGATTATAGATAACACTTAAAGTGGGCTGAATACTGTACAGATACAGAGAAGGCCAAGTATCTGCCCCAAATCTTCTGCCACACACAATTTAATTCTGTGTTTTTATCCCTTTAAGCGAGTGGGTCAATCTGCCCCTGTCATTTTAAAAGCATGATTTTAATAACACACATCATGTGCTTAACTTTAAGCATCTAAGCAATCCTAGTAATTTTTTGATAAGTAAGCTCATATTTTTATTGAAGCGTAGCATTGTCTGATGTCTGTAGAAGTCTCAGTCCTACACACAGTTCTGTGCCACCTCTGGTGGGCTGACCACAGTCAGCAGCTAAGTCTCCACACAGCCAAGTGGGACTGGACAAGAGGACATTAATGTAAATGCTTGTAGGACTAGGAGTTTTGATTCCATTTAGTCAGGTCTGGCAGCACTATTAATGTATGTCTAGCATGAATGAGGCTCATGCCTTAATTGTGGCTCCTGAGCACATCTTTACAAAAAACCCAATTACTAGAAATATCATGATTGTAGACATACGATTAAAAGTCTTCTGGCTGCTACTGAAAACACATCAATAGAAGAGTTATGGGAGTAAAAATACTATTGCTTGGAAAGACTGTCAGTGAACATGAGATATTAATCTCCCCTGACACATTCCCTTAGACAAGCTGCAACAAGCATTGCTCTTACTTTTCATTGCCAAAGCTCACCTTTTCTGGGCTTTAGTGCATTGAGTATGACCAACAATAGTAATAAAAATCAGTTGTAGACCCCAACTTCTTCCAGCCTCACACCTGCTTTCCACCTAAATACCTAAAGTCGTATTACCCAGAAAGAGTATCCCGTACTGTGGTGACAAGGCTGGGAGCGAAGCAAGATGGAGGCTCATGGGGCAGGTTATACACAATCCCAGGGGGACAGGCAGGACTGTGGCACCAGAGGGCAATGCATCTTCCAGGAGAGCCCTCAGATGGAAGATACAGACCTGAAAGCAGTGTAGCCCAGCAGCTCTCCTGCTCTGCTTGGCTGGGCTGAGCCAGGGAGATGTGACAGCATTGCCTTGAGAGTGGGCGAAGAGCTGGTGAGGTGGCCTGGAGGATGTGGGGACAGCAGGGCTTGGCTTTTCACACTTAGAGCAGGAGACTGGGTGAGTCTGGGGACATAACCTGCACAGGAGTTGCCTTTTCAGCCTTCCACAGAAAAGTCTGCCTGGAAATACCCAGCAGGGGTGAGGAAGGCATTTTGCTGCTGCTGTTCACTGCAGTTTGAGAAGGGTTGCCAAAGCTTTGGAAAGGTTCCTTCACTGAAAGGGGCTAGGACACTGAAGGCACCTGAGCAGGGGTGTGCAAAGCAGGTCACCTCGTGCCAACATTATGTGGGATGCTCCCACAGGCAGAGTGAATGACTGAGGCAATGCAGATGCACCCATCAGCTTGTAATGTCACTGTATAGACAAGGTCTAGGCGATGAAAAGCCATCGAACAAACAAACTCTAACTGAAATGGCTTTATTTTTCACATGGTCTCTTGGGTTTTACTGGTACTCTGCCCCCAGAATTACACTGATCTTTGGCTTCCTTAACAAGCATCAAATAGCAAAATGAAGCTGTACATTTTTCTTGCAGTCCTAATTTAATTTTTCTTTTAATTAAGCCAAATGCCTGGGATCATATATGGGCTGCATGAGATTTTGTAGTCTGAGGCTCCATATTGCTAAAATAACTGTAAAACCAACAGTAAGTGTAAAATGATATGGCAAATCATTTTGTTACAGTGATCTGCTTACATACCTTGCTGTTTCTGAAGGCAAATTCGCAACTGTTTGGAGAAGTTACTCTGGGAGGCAGAGCAACCAAATTACCTTTGAATCAGAAAACTAATGAGGGTGTAAAACCTCATTGTGGGGGGGAGAGACAAAACAGCCACAGGGGAAAGGAGACTCAGCAGCTGACCCTGCTCTGAGCGTTTTGGAGTGGCTAATGCCAAGGGGCTTTAGGTTTGCTAATACCATTACAGCCTCTCCAGGCCTCCCCAAAGGAAGCTGCCTGGAATAGCTGCTGCTGGAAGTGTCAATTTATCTTCATTGCAACACCTCAAAGAAGAAAAGAAATCTATTTGTCTTTGTGCTACGTGTTATGAAGGGCCAATGTTGACTAAGAAGGGGCATATAGAGTAAGCAGTAACACCTGAGGGAACACCCACACACAGTGAAATGAGAAGGTGTCATTTCAGATATATTCAAGATGAGTCCTAGCCAGCTGAAGGAGGATTCCAAAATGAAGGTGGTCTTGATGCTGCACAGAACCTTCAAATCAAGTCTTTGTGGCACAGAAACCCTTTTGAGCCACACTGTGTACAGCTGGGTGGGAAGGTTTTGTATTTTAACATCAATTGCATTTCGTATGCTTTTTTTTAAATCTTACTGTGTATGTTTTCCTTAAGCTTTGGCTTAGTGTTCTTTGAAGCTGCCCTTCCAGTGATAGGCTCATTTTGTTGATAAAGCAGCCCAGGAAGCTGTCGGGAACATAGCTGTTAAAAAAGATACAGATAGATACCTGCTTGTGATCACCTCTCTCACCATCCCCATCGCTGCTCTTTCAGAAGAGCTCAGCAAAAATTATCTCCCTTCAGTCCCAGAGAGATGATGAATTGGGTGATACATATGGCTAACCATTTACCATACCTCTCTATTCATTTATGTACCTCTGGTATACTGGGGATTGAGGAAAACATCCATTCCTCTGTTCCTCCCAAACTAGGACTGATGTCTCTGTAAATCCTGCACCTGTACTGGGCTTGTAATTGTGTAACTTCTGCAAAGGGAGGCTGGTTTTGTGAACACTTAAAATGACTCTCACTGCTCGTTTCTTTCTGTTGTCTCCTCTAAAATACACCTTCCAGGTAGCTTTCCTAAGCTCCATGCTGCTTCTTGAATACCCCCTCTCCACGTTTTTTCTCCTCTTTGCTCCTGATTCCTTTCTCTCTTCCCGTCTCTTGAAGTTCTGATACGTTTTTCCTTCCTGCCAAAATATTGTGTTACCCAAGCCTGGATTTCTCTTATCATTTGTATTGATTGATACCTAAAGTATGAGAGTGAGGACACAAAGCTGCTTGCTGTGCTTTTTTAAACTGGCTCCAGTTCTAAGACATTGTAGTTCACAGGCCTTCATCTGGGTCAGCAGCACACAGACTCAGTAACACGGGTTTGACTGTGTCAAAAGAACAAAAAAATTACTTGTATCAACAGTAAACCAAGAAACACTGCAGAACTCTCTCATCCTCTTTTCCTTTCCCCTCTTTATCCCCCAAGACCTACGTGCGCAAAGTATGTCTGCAAGAGTACAGCAGCTGAAATAATGTCTGCCAGAGGCTGGCAGTCTCTCTCCTTGGGAGAGACTGCCATGATTCTTGCTGCATTTCAATAAATCTCATTCACATTTGGGATCACATCGCCCGTGTCACCTTCTGTCCTCGGGTTCCTTTGCCCACTTAGCTGTCATTCTTCTTCAAACCATCAGGAAACACTAGACACTACAGGCATACTTCAATAAATGGGTGGTAGAAACCAGGTATTTAGTGTCCCACAATTGCTGCAAAGCAGCATGTTTGGCTGGTATACCTGGTCTGCCCTTTTGTAGGGAACTGATGTCAGAGTTTTGGATTTAGTTTCCTAACGCTAGGGTTTCCAAATGAAATGAAAGTGAAATGTGTTTTCTACAACAGGCTGAAGCTCTACAGGGTTTATCCAAGGACTGTAATTCTTCTCAGAGCTGGGGTTGTTTTCACATCTGAATTTTGCAGTGGTTTTGAATGGGCAGTTGACAAGCTGTGAATCATTCTGCCCAAGCTGGATCTTTTGGATTTAGAGGCTTTCAAAATATTTTGACTTTGATGCATTTATATAGCTACTGTCCCTATCTCAGACGGCTAGCACATTAAAAGGATCTTTTAAAGAACTGAAATACTGTGCAGTTTGCTGCTTTATTGCACTGGGAGTCCACAGATATCTGGAAAGTTTCAGTGCTCTGTCTGCAATGTCTACTGCTGTGTGAGAGACAGATCTGCACAATCCCAGCGGATGGTGCAGCAAACCATTGCCAGCTCATTCCACTTTCTTGCTGCTTCTCTGCTGTGCCTCTTACATTTGTGAACGTGAGGCACGTCCCAGCTTGGTCAAAGGCTGGTCAGAGTGCTTGGGAGAAAGAGGAATCACCCAAAGACCACGGAAGTGCAAGTGTGGTCATTCTAAGGACAGGCACGAGCTTTTGTGATGTCTAACTGTCCACTCGAAGAACTGATAATGGCTCTAGTAACAGCATGGTTTTACTCACTTTTTAATCCCCCCACCAGTCATTCCAGTATCTTCAACATGAGGAATTTCTGTACAGGCACCTTCAAACATCCAGTTCACCTCTTTGTGTATTGGCAGGGCACATCTTACTGCTGGCCAGTTCAACACTGGATCACACAGTCAACACAGTCTGGAGGCAGCTCACTATTTACAAGAATTAATCTGAAAAGAGGCTTAGCTGAAGGCACTCAGATGCCAAGAGATATCAAATTAAACGAGATTTTATCATGTATGTAATTATTTATTGAGCTGAGAATCCATACAAGGTAAACAAATGTTTACACTATCATACAGTAAGCATTTCCAGGGCTTAATAAAAATGATTGTCACTCACTGTGCTTCACAAAAAAGTTCATTTTAATGAATAAATAATTTGATGAAATCAAAAAATATTTACAATATAAACAAATGAAAAAAGCTTTGGATATATTAATCTGAGCATCCTGTATTTTGCATTTTCTAACTGTATTTCTATCAAGATTCTCTCTCTGAAATGGTACAAAGTGGATAGAAATTACAACTCAACAAGTTAACATGATTTGGTACATGTCTTTCTGTTAGTTCAGATAAGCTACATATGATTCATTTATTATGCACGTGTTAGAGTACAAATATAACTAAAATCATATATTATCAAAATGCCAGACAGCATTCTCCACAGAACAAAAATGTACACTAGGCTGTGACAATAACTGAGAATCACAGGCAACGAAATAGAACAGAAAAGTACAAATTCCTTCATAAGAATATAATTGTGCTCTCTTATTTACCAGAGGACTATGCTGCTTCACCACATCAATGGCTATGTATGAATACAGTGTTCAACAGCTGCCATGTGGTTTGGTGAATGTTCATATGGGTGTCAAGCAGCGGCATTAATAGTGGAAAACGGGCAGTGCAAGCAGTTTTATAAACATCTTTTCGGGCTCTTAAAAAGAGCCAATTATACAAAGCAGTATAAGCGTAACACTGAGAAGTCTTCATCTCATTTACACAGATATCATGAGGTGACTTGCTTTGTTTGTGGTGGTGAAGGGAGGAGTTTTGTCTGTGCTGTTAATGCAGTCAGCCAGAATTCAAGTATTCCAAAGCCACTTCATAGCAGAATTTGTATTGATCCTGAAAAATCAAAACAAAACCACGAAGTAATTATTGAAGGAAATTAATTAAGGGGATTGATATTTCTCTTCTGTTAAAATTATTTACTATCAGCTGTTGTCAATGGGAACCAGTTTGCAAATCAAATTTATATTCAGATAAGAAAATCTTTATATTAACTAGACAATAGATACTGCACACAGTAACTTACAGTACTACTTGTATTAGGTGCGTATTTAGCTGCTCTACTACACTTGTTTGAAAAAAAATTGACTACACATAAGCAAATTGACTTGCAACCCTTCTGTCATTTGTCAAAATGCTCATGTAGCGCTTTACCAGAATTGGAGTTATTGAAATTCCTCCCTGGAAACATTTATCATTAAAATAGACCCAGTATCTAGTATTTACCAGATTCCACTTCCACTTTTATTTCAAAGTTGTTCATACACTTGCTTAAGCAGCTTTTCAGGGCAAAAGCTGCTTAAAGTTCCTCCACTATGTGCAGCCTAAAGCCATGCTGAAATACTGTCCTCTCCCAGTTGCAACAGGCACTTGAGCTAAATTAATTGGATTCATTTCAATTAATATTTAGCAATTAAGGGTGATGCGTAAGTTAGGCTCTTAACAGCTCTTCTGTTCCCTAGGCTAAGCTTTCAGGTGCCAACCCTGTTCTTCAAATGCAGACCTGCTGGTTTTATTTGCCTAACTAACTCTCAGAAATGGGGCTGATACCAGACAAATCCCCTTCCTGTGACACACAAACCCTGTCTGCACCCTTTGGAGACAGAGGGTCATGACTTCATCCCCTTCACATCTTCAGTGCTACAGAGAGGTCAATGCTCTTGACTGACCCTCGCCCACCCTGCGACTGTTATAACCTGGGACTAGTTCTGTTTACTATCTTCATCAATGATGTGGACAAGGGGATAACGTTTGCAGATGACACCAAGTTGGGCAGCAGTGTTTGATCTGCATGAGGGTGGGAAGGTTCTACAGAGGGATCTGGACAGGTTGGATCGATAAGCCAAGGCCAGTGGGATGAAGTTCAATAAGGCCAAGTGCCAGGTCCTGCACTAGGGTCACACCAAACCCATGATGGCAGCGCTACAGGCTTGGGGAAGGGTGGCTGGAAAGATGCTCAGACAAAAAGGACCTGGGTTGAGTATGAGTTGAGTTGAGTTGAGTATGAAACAGCAGCGGGCCCAGGCAGCCAAGAAGGCCAACAGCATCCTGGCTTGTATAAAACATACTGCGGTGTATAGGACTAAGAAAGTGATCATCCCCCTGTACTCAGCACTGGTGTGGCCCCACCTCGATTACTGTGTCCAGTTCTGTGCCCTTTATGACAAAAAACCACATTGAGGTGCTGGAGTGTCCAGCTGGTGAGGGGTCTGGAGCACAAGTCTCCTGAGGAGCGGCTGAGGGAACTGGGATTGTTCAGCCTGGAGACAAGGAGTCTGAGGGGAGACCTTATCGCTCTTTACAACTACCTGAAAGGAGGTTGTAGCGAGATGGGGCTTTGTCTCCTCTCCCAAGTAACAAGCAATAGGAAGAGAGGAAATGGCCTGAAGTTGCACCAGGGAGGTTTAGACTGGATATTAGGAAATTTTTTTCAGCTGGAACAGGCTGCCCAGAGAAGAGGTCACTTCCCAGGAAAAGTCACTTCCTGGGAGGAATTTAAAAGAGGTGTAGATGTGGTGCTGAGGGACATGGTAACTTGGCAGTCTTAGGTTAACAGCTGGACTTGATGATCTTAGAGGTCTCTTCCAACCAACATGATTCTATGATTCCGTGATTTTAAATGACGCAGTCACTGGTGACTTCACAGTTTTGTGTGTGCAGACCTATTCCTTTTCTGTTTTCATTCTTACTACTTGCAGTATTTAACAATGCTACAAACATTTAAATGAAACAAAACAGGCAAAAGAAATAGTAGGTGCAGGATCCCTGAATAAAAAATAAAATGAGGGAATTCTGAATTCCCTGAATTCTTCTAAAAATTCAGTTTGGAAATATCTGCCGATTTTATGACTATTTCTGCCACTGAAATGCTTCTTTCTCTTATGCACTTCAATCAATTAATAAAAGCTAACTAATCAGGTACTATTATACAGGAACAACAACAGAGTTAAATAGTGAACAGCACTCAGCCTCCACCTTCCCAACAACACAAGTAGGAAGATTACAATTACACTTCAGATATATTCTCATTTTCATCGCAGCGAACATTTTAAAAGGTTAACTCTTTTGGCCTGTACTTGTGATCTTGGCTCACATTTTAGCTGAGAAGATAGTCCACCTTAACACATAAGAGACCAAATAATACTACAGCAGTCAAAAAGCCATTAAAATGCATGAACAGTTTTTATCCTCGTTTGTTGAGAGCTGTCACTTCAAAAGAAAACAAATCTTAGGTGTACGGATCACCTAAGCTATGAAAGAGTTGTATGTGAGGTTTTAAGATCTTGCAGGGTTCCATAAACTGCCTGTGCCTTCTTCAGAATGAGAAAAGAACAAAACTGAAGAAAGGAAAGAAAGGACTATTACGTAAATTATTCCTTTTCTGCTTTATTGCATATATGTTTCGAAATAAATCAAAATTATTCTATAACTACATAACAGATCAAAACAGAAGATCAGCCACTCACTCCATTTCCATTTTTCCTTGCTCATTTTATGCTGATTTACTGATCCAGCACAATAACTGTCATTTTTAGTAAACTCAATACCTGTCTTAAAGAGTAGACATATATTATTTCCCACTGTGTTCACTCATATATGTCCTTCTTACATCTTTATTATTCACTTGACGGTGTATCTTAAGAGTCTCTTTATGTTAGCTCGCTTCAGAGAGGTATATTTATTTCTTTTTTTCTAGGACATCTACTGGTAGGTCCAAGAACATTTATCACAAAATGGTTTGGGCATTCTGTAATAGACATTTTGTAATACCATGTTTTACCTTTGTATGATGGCTGAAGAATTTCATAGATTTTCTATATTGTATGGATGCAACATTCAGATTTTTACACTTGCAGGAAACCAGAGTTTTCAGTGAAATTAAGAGATGAATAGACCATAAAGATTGCCCTTCATCTAGTCAGAAGGTGCATAACAGGTTATTGATAAAGCAGTCTTGAAATTGTGTTTGTGAAATACTGTTATAATTCTGAGCATTTCATCTTTTGCCACTGAATTTTACAAAGGTAGGTGAATAATATTATTCTAATTTTTTAGATGTGCAAACTGAGGCAAAGAGACATTAATATAAGAAAGGTCATAAAGGATAAAGTCAGTAACAGGATCAGGAAAATAATTCAATTGTCCTACTTACCTTTTACCACAAAACAATGTACGTGGAAATTGAAACCTTGCTAATTCAAATACTTGTTCCTACAAAGTAGCAGACCCAGACTGAAGAGATGTGGTTCTAACCCTGCTTTGTCAGTGGATTTTGTGATAATGAGAAAAATCCTGATTGCCCCCCTTCATTCCTCTCTGTACACTAAGGAAAACAATACTGATCTCTTTCACAACTGCGTCGTCATCTCCCAATGAAAAGGCCTCATAAGGCCTCCCAACGCTGTCCAGAAATTCTCAATACCATCCTCAATTTACTGAAAGCTATTTTTATATTCCAAAAAAATACATTTAGTTTTTGATCAAAAAAAATGTATCTCTGCTGAAAAATGGAGACAGCTGCCTGACAAATCTATACCTGGAGAACTGTCACAAACGGGAATTTATGGAGAGCATTTTCCTCAACTGTACATCTTCACACTGGCAATTTTCTTGTTATTTCTATAAAATAAATGAATAAGAGATCCATGTGTTCTGTGGACTTAAACTCTGGGAGAACGGAGAACAGCAGGCCTGCCAAGTCTCTATCCAAACTGTACTATCTGAATGAAGAAGTAGAACATTTTTCTTAATATCTAGGAAATAAAAATGTATGGTTCTCAGCATGATGATTCTCCTCCTGAGAATATAAACTAGAGGAAGAGGTGCCAAATAAGCTGCTCCCTCACAGCACTGTGAAAGCTTGATAGTTCTTGCTGATACAAGAGTCACAGTTCCACATTGCTGGCTTGTGGCCCTGTGGTGCTGCTTGTAAACTCCCTCCTCACTTTGCACAGCTGGCACCATCGGGCTTTTTTCCATGAGCAGGGCCTAGGGCAGGAGCTGGGATTTCTTAGGTAGGATAAGTGAGACGACTGCGATGGAGGATGTGGTGGGAGATGTTCTTCTGTGGAACAGATGAGGCGCCACTATACGTGTGGTGGAGAAGTGGATGGCCCTATCTACCTACACAGGGACAGAAAGCCTCACAACAGAAATTCCTGCTTTATGCCCGTTCTCCAGTGTGTTCCACACCCCGATTTTGGCAACTAATCTGAGAGAGGGGGATCTCTCTTAAAATTACAAGAGGCTTTGACATGCCTCCTGCCTCACCCTGGCCACTGTCTAGCAAAGGTGCTGAAATACGACCCAAAATTGTTTAACCAGAGCTTGCAAAATTAGCTCAGATTGGTTCAGCATCCCTGAAGCTGCCCAGATGCTGCTTCCCCCTGCCTATGACGCTAAATTGAATCCAGCTGCCTCTCAAGCAGCCACCTCTGCATCAGGATGTTGTAAAACAATGTCTTTTATAGCTCAGGCTTCAGAATAGGGTATCATGCTACACCCCTCTCCAAGTACAGAACTACACACTGGAGTGTAAGAACCTGCTGGTTTAAGCTGTTCTGCAGCTCTTGTGGCATAGCAGCTGGCACTTCAGCAATTCTCCATTTAAAAAGAAGGCTCATAAAACACTCTCTAGGAAAATAATTGCACATGGCCCCTTGTTTCTGAACTTCTTTAATCTTTCTACGAGATAGAGCAACCATAATTAAATGCAATATTCTGGATGTCAAACTGAAATTCACGGCTTTGATAAATATTAGGCGATTAAGCTATTTATAAAATATATAATTTGAAAATCTGGCATTTCATTTTACATAACTATTATTTCTACCATGCAAGGGCTCCTCTCCACTTGGCTCAGCCTGCTAGAAAAGAAAATTAATAAGGATGTTCGTCTGAAAGTTTAAAACTCTTAAAAAATTCAAATGAACGGAGACAAAGTCTCCTTGGGAAGAAAGCAGTGTAAAAATACTCTTACAAGTGAAGTGACTTCATTATCCCCTTTGAAAATGACTTGCTTGCTTTGTGAACAACTCCCACTGCAAATCTTGGAAATCTTACTGAGTCTTCTGAGAAAAAGGAACATTTTCTATTTAGTGGTGCAGTTAAAAAGCTCATACCAGAAGGTCCACCATGTTAGGCTTATTATTCCTCAGTGTCTTCACAGCATGGAATACGTCAACAGCCCTCTGATGGTGTAGCATTTCACAAACAATACTGATTGCACAAAACGTCCCACTGCGGCCACCTCCATTCCTACAATAAAAATGACAAAATGGCTCAGTTACGATTGCCTCTATGTTACAAGTTCATACAGCACCAGGGACGGCTACAGAAAGTACGAGTTCCAGCAGGGAGAAACCACAGAGCATTACTGCCTCTGAAGGCTGCTGAACTCTAGGCAGAACACGATTTTTAATTGGAATTAATGGGCTGAA
Source organism: Nycticryphes semicollaris (assembly GCA_013400055.1). Lineage (NCBI taxonomy): Eukaryota > Metazoa > Chordata > Aves > Charadriiformes > Rostratulidae > Nycticryphes > Nycticryphes semicollaris. The sequence goes on from VXBJ01002924.1 coordinate 276,587, forward strand.
TGATCTCAAAGCTATGATTCAAAATCCAGCAGGCTGAAAGCCTGGAGGGAATTGAACGGCTGAGTTTCGCTCCACCCTTCAGTGAATACATGAGGCAGCACAAAGAGGATGCTCAAATAAGGACGAGGTACTTTTAGATTCAGTTCAACAAGTCTTTGCACTGTAAACACAAAAGGTTGCAATGAACGTCAGTCCTGGAAATGTTACACAGAAAGTCTCTGAGATCTCCTGTTCCAGATCCTGGTGCTTTCCCTCTGGGCCCAAAGGTGTTTTGGAAGACCAGCAAAAGCACCCAAAGTCTCTCTTGTAGGAGCCCTTGTGGTGGCTCCACCTTTAGCGTGGCAGTAGGTGGTGCTGCCATACTCCTCCTGGCAGCAGGCTGAGGGGGGCTGGCTGCCTGGCAATGACTACTTTTAGAAGTGTACGTATTTCTCCCTCCACCCCCAGTACCGGAGGATGAGAACCCGAAGTGACTTGCTAACAAAGAAGCCAGGCACAAACGTTCATGTGCATGATCAAACACAGCATTTAATAATACTTTATCCCCGGTTATTTTTAATCTTTGAGAGAATCTCTTTCTTTCTGGAAACCCTATTATTTCTACAGCTATTCTAATCAGAATCTTTAGGCTGTGCTACACTGAAAATAATAAACCTGAATAATTACCCGAGTGCAGACGAGTTAGGTAGCGGGTCTTTCAAACCAGCTTCGCAAATGGTTGATTTTCAAAGGAAGCTACACCGTCGCACATCTGTCACATCCAGGCAGTATGAAAAGAATGCTCTCTGCTGCCAAAACATTGCCTGATATTGTGGGACTCTTTGAGAATTTTAATTAAAATAAAGTCATTTAAAAGGATTATATTAGAGCTTTTTCTTTCTTTACTGCCTGGAAGTGACGCATGTGTGATGTTGTACAACTATTTAATATCATCAGCCACCTCAGAGATAACAGTAATTTACACTTCAAAAGGGTCTTTTCAGCTAAAGATCTCAAAACATTAATTAATCACACTGCACAATGCTCCTTTGATGAAAGTATTATTATCCCCATTCTACAGATGGGGAAACTGAAGAGCAGTGACTTGTTCAAGGTCAGTGATAGTGGGAATTATTAATACACTCTTAGATTTTCCTGCATCGTTCTAACATTGGGTCCCAACTTTCTCCTGTTAGCATGTCCCTTCTCCATCATAGCAGGTGGCACCTTTAAGCAGATGGGTAGAGGAAGATGGATAAAACTTCAAGCACTGAAGACTTGGTCAAAAACATCAGTTACTGCTAAGGGAAACAGCACGTACAAGTATTAAGTCATTTCAAAAGAAGGATGGTGGCAAAATGGATGAGACTCTGCACCAGTGGAGCACAAATGTCACAGGAGGGCAAAAATATATACCATCATTAGAGAAAGGTATGGCAATTAAAGGATCATCGTAACTGGTCTATCATGCCACTTTCACTTCTGTGTTTTATGGCTGGGAGAGGAATCATCCCTCCAATGCTACTGATTTATAAAGTCCTTATCTGTAGAAATAAAAGGTATATTGTTCTGAAGGTATAGTTTTCATTTATTCTGGATAAATATGCCCTTTTCTCATTTGCAAAAGTCACTGGACATCTTTATGTAAAATGGAATTAACTTATACCCAACTTATACCAAGGGACAGAGAGGGAATCTCATGAATCTTCCAATTATGTTCAAAGCTTTTAAATGAGCAGCCGTATTATTTATTCAGTTCCTGATTAGGACAGACACCTCCTCACCTCTTCACAAATCTTTTAAAACCTGGCACAAATTCCTTAAGAGTATTCCTTTACTTTCTCTCTTCCTTTTCCCCTACTTACAAGCAATGTACAACTGTGCGTCCCTCTCCCCCGTTATATTCTTCCTGCCACTTCTCCACTTGGCGGATGAGCTTCAAGAAGGAGCGTTTAGAAACTGGAGTGTCTCTGTACATGGGCCACCCCAGGAACTGGAACTGCTGCACCATCCGGTAGCCGTCTTGGGGCTGTAGAGATTCAGACAACAAGCAGGAAAAACAACAGTATTTTTTTTTTTTTTTGGGTGTATGTAATTTAGATATTTGCACGGGTGAGGAAAGTTGCTCAAGCAGATCATCACAGAGAAAGTACTAATGTAATTTCAGCTGCCCTTGAGGAGTTATGACTTTCAATTTCCAACAGAGTTACTAGAACAAGAGGTTTTAAACAGAGTGCTATACAAATAGACTAAAATAGAGCAAAGGTACAGCTGCAGGATCAACCAAATAATTGATTAATATCGAAGCAGGAACTGGTAGCAGAGAGATAGTTGCAACACAACTTCAATTATATACCTTCTTTTTTCATATACTTCAGCATTTTGAAGAATATTTGCATGCTTCTGTCTTTTTTTTTTTTACAAGAAAGGCCAAAATATCTCAAGATATTTTGAACCAGGAAACATTTTAAAAAAAGTAAAGGAAACCCTCAGATTTTTCTGGCTTATAAAAAAATCTAACTCCATTTTATTTTATTGTCTGCTACCACAGCAGTCAGAACCCCTCTGGTGAAACGTTACTGAACAGTTGCTTTATGGTGATTTAAAATAAAAAAAGAAGCATAGAACAAGTGTTAGTGGCAGAAAATTACAGTCCTTTGAAAAGGGCATAATAAACACACAAGAAAACTGTTTTTGTAGTCTAGGATTTGCCACTTTCACTTCTGTGCAAAGTAAGGGCATTTTACTGCCACTTTTAAAATGAGCAACACACAGAAATGTTGACATTACAATTATTTCTCTAGAGTAAAAGGTAATAAGAGAAGATGTAAGATTAACAAGATAAGGAAATAAACCAAAGGGGATGCAACATTAGATATGTTCTCCAATGGGTTTCATCTGCTTTATGTCAAAATTTGGAATCTATCGATTTGCTGGCCAGTTTCTTTCGGCTGATGGTCCTTCTTCCCAAAGCATATCAGCCAGACCCAGTGCCTGCTAGAGAACCCATATTAATGCTGCTGGAGATTGTGGTTTTATGTTGTCAAGTTTACTGTGAATGCAAATCCTTCACAGTGTTAAAGAAATATCTTCAAAGCTTCCAATCTGCTTCCCTGTTTGGTTATTAACATGTTTTTGTGTGTGTGTTTTGAGGACCTTTCTCTCAGTGTCCTGAGAGCTACCAGATCTCAGGGCAGTTCCCAGATTTTTTCATCAGGGAATGCTGCTTATTCCTTGCCATAATTTTTCCATTATCAACACCAGTCCATTGGAAAGGCTCTCCTCATCTGGACAGGGAGAGATGCCTGGCCTGTGTGGAATCTTTTTTCCACTCAGCTTGAAAGACATGACTCGTTTAGTCTTCTGTCAACTTCACAGGAGCATAAAAACGGGATATGAGAAAGTACTTGTCCTTCTGAAGTGCTTATATATATTATGAAGTGTGATTAGTGGGACAAGATCTTCACAGAAAGCCTGGGACTGGTATTGAAAACGTGCCTAGTATTGGTGTGCAGCTTTCTTCACATGACACAAGATAAAAATATGCAAAATGGCTAATTTCAAACTGTTGAAAACAGCACTGATTTTAGCATTTTTGGCTACCGGTCTGAATACCCCATTTATTTCATTTGCATTGAACACACTTGAGATAGGCATTAAAATATTTTTTACTTTAATTACACATAGATGGCTTTTTTTTCTCATTGATTATGGTGTGACTCAGTATTGCCCTGCTGCTCTCAAAAAAATAAGCTGAAAAATGAAAATGGTTGTATGTGAGTTTCACTTTCATTTTTTTGTAACTTGAACAGACTCAACTCATCCACTGAGACAGAACGGTTTTGCAAATAACATCCTTACTCTGGCTGCATTATAAATTCGGAATATCCGGCTGATTATGTCTTCTTCTAAATCAGCTGATACAAACTCCACCTGAATAGGACCGTGCCGGTGTACTCCATTTTCTGGCCAGTACTGAGGACACAGCTATAGGAGACAGCAAACACAAAAGAGCACAGTTAATCACTTTGAATTTCATGCTGCCTCAATGTACTTCTCATATTTTCCACTGTTGCTACATCCATTACTGACACCGTCACACAACGGCTTTATAACATACACAGTGCACCATACTCCATCAGTTTAAAGTACTGTTTCTAGTTTTATGGAATAAGTTTAAACAAATGCCTTTTCACTTCACTTGAACATGCTATTGTGTGGTGCTGTAGTTGCCAATCTCTGGTATTTGGAGTAACACACTTCTGACACTCACCGTCAGTTCCGCAATACTGTAGGACAAGACAGGGGGGATGCTGTCAAATATTACCAAATCTTGGAGACAGCATGAAGCCCAAAGACCAAAGGATTGGTATCTCCAACTGTCCTGAAAAGCTGGTTCAAGCTACATCGGACTGTGTGCTTTGTACTTTGAATGGTGCATCAGATCTCAAAACTCAGGACTTAACTTTCACATCTGTTTCAACCGTGACTGACGATAGTGGCTAATATCAGCATTGCTTTAAAAGTTTTCATCAACTGCTCAATTTCATCTTATCAATGCCACCTGAAACTAGCAATTATGTTTTCTTTAGTGCTCAGAAAGCATTATTTCTAGATATCTGAAGATCACAAAGTAACATTACCATTATCTTGCACAGTTTTAGCGTACCCCTAATCCACAATGGCTTAATCCAGGAACCAATTATCATCTGTGTTAATACTTCCAAAACTGAATCAACATTTCACAAGGAGGTTTATGAAGCTAGACTCTGCTTGTCCATTTTTTTTTCCCATAAAACCCCTAATCCTTATTTTTCCAGGGATATTTACAGCAGTTCACGCATGTAGCAATTCACCAAAATTAAGTATGAACTCATGAGATTTTGTTTGCTTGCAGAAGCATTGATGTCATATTTGGAACTTTATTTCATTCAGTAAAACAGCTGTGGTCTTCATTCTGCTGCATTGCTTTTGGTGATCCAGAGCTGAGCTGACAAATCACATTTACTCCAGATGTTGTTTTGCATTTCTTGTAACACTTACTCCTCAACAAAGCTGTATAGAGATGACTACATTTCAGGGAAACATAATCATTTGCTATACCAATTAAAAAGAAAACAGGGTCTGATTTGCAGGAGTTAACTTTAACAAGTTAAAAACAGGAATTTCAAGTAGGAAAATATATTTTCATTTATTTGAACACCACCACCCCC